>JAZHPH010000241.1:0-20911 GCA_037356405.1 Nasonia oneida | reverse complement strand
GTCGAAAAATCACGTTTTCTTTTTTTGAATTGCAAAATAAATGTTACAATTGTTTTTTTGCAAAATTAACACCGGATTTGAAAAGAGCATACCCAAAAATACCCGAAATAGTACTTTCAGCAAAATCAAACATTTTTTTGCACGGCTGTGGTGCACTTGAAAATGCTTGCACAAAAATGGCCTTTTGCGCATTAATGGGTTAATATGTTTTATACTATCATCTTCTACCTTTTGCTCCTGTTTAACAAAATGTATGTGTTTTTTAATAGAGGGTTTGGGTACGTCACAACTTTCACAGTTTTCTGCCAGCATAAATTGTTTGTTTTGTTTCTCTGCATTTCCTAGAGTAGACTTAAAAACCTTATCTTCCGTTGTTGTAGTCCTAATAATCTGTTTCTTTTCTGTTTTGAGTTTCCACGTGTTTATAATCTTATTTGCTATCTGCTCGATAGCTCTTTTATTTTCTGAAGTTAGGTTATTCATTTTCTTCCAATTGTAGTTAGATATTCGACGATGAGAGCGATTATGGTGCAGTATACACATGTTATTTGCGCATATGTATGTTCGTATGTTAAGCTTCAATTTATCAAATAATGCATTGACATCCTCATAGACTTCCAATGTAGGATATGCATATTCAATAATTTTCTTTGTTAGAGGTAGTGAAAATTCCTTATTTTGTATATTTTTGCAGTTATGTTGTATATGTTGTTCTAGACAACACTTCGAGTTAAAAAAGTAATTTATTCTACGTCAATCAATTTTTGTTGTTATGGACGAATTAGTTTTATTTTGCATTATAGGCTGTTTTCTTTGATCCACTTTTTAATTTTAACCGTTCTGATGTTGTTGTTTGTTAAATCCTTAAGTTCTTTTGGTAATTTGTTGAAGGTTGTTAAAGCTCTTATATAGCTATTTTTTATACTTATCTTTCTGCGACGTTTGGGAATTTGTATACTTTTGTGCCTAGTCGTTTTATCTGAGTTTAAATAGTTATCCTGTAGTTCTATATAATGGTACATCAGTGATTCATATGTGAAAGTTTGTTCCAAATTAAGTGGTTGATTATCAACTAAGAATTTATTCTTGTTTACTATTTTGAGTAGTTTGTTCTGTAGACTTTGAAGACATCCAATTGTGCTTGGATATGCACCACCCCAGGCTATGATGCCATAAGAGGTGATGCTATGAAACAGTGCATAATATAGCATTTTCAAATTCTCGGTAGACATAATTCTTGAAAGCTTGTAAAACAAAAAAAGTTAAATATTTAGTTTTGTTATTGTTTTGTAGTTAATATGAATATCCCATTTCATCTTGCTGTCGAAAATAACGCCGAGATATTTAGCGTCATCAACTCGTTTTATTTGTTTACCATGAATACTTATGTTTAGATTTTTGGGATACTAGTAGCGGTATTACCAAATTCTACGTATACAGTTTTTTCTGTATTAAGTGACAATTTATTTAATGCCAGCCAGTTGGCTATATTGTCAAGGCGGTTATTCATTTTTGCTTCAACCTCTTGCCAATCATTACCTGTAGTTATAACTGCGGTGTCATCAGCAAAAGATAAAATTGTGTTGTTTGGCATTGTAACTAGTAAACCATTGATGTAGATGATAAAGAGTAATGGCCCAAGAATAGTACCTTGAGGTACACCCATGCTTAGAGTATTGAAATGGCTTATTGTAAAAATCTTTAAATATAACCGTGAAAGTTTATAGCAAAGAAAAAATCTCAAACTTAATTTAATAATTTGCAAAATAATAAGTATTTTTATAATCATATTGGCTTAACGATTCTTTTTTACCATAAACTTTTGCGTATAGATAAAGTGTTTTATTGAATTTCTCTGTTTTCATTAAAAAGTCGATAAATGTGCATACTTACACATACAATTTTAGGTGCTTCAAAGAGCGAATCAGTAATTAATTTCTCTCAAAACCGCAAGGCAAAAGAATGTTTTGATACAAGTGATTATAGCGAAGAATATATTCTCATCATTGATTCACAGTTTATTAGACAGAGACTACTATCTTGATTATAGACAAATAGATGTTTTTGTGAAACTGATTGTTATAACACAAATGTTCAATTACTATACAAAGTATGGTACCTCAAATGAAAGTTAAGCTATTGAAGAATACGGAAAACAATTGCATTTAAAAACTGAAAAAGCTGTATTTCTCGTTTAGCTGTAGTTTATGGCTTAAATATAGTGCCGATGGCATAGTATGGTCGACTAATACACTTATTGAAATAAAGTGCCCTATGCAAGGAAAAAAAAGTTTAGCTATTGATTTGATTTGTAACGATCGCGTTTCATCAGATTTTCAGTTGTTGAGTTGTTGGGAAAATATGATTAATTACTCTGTGTGTTGTAATTAATAAACAAAATGATATTTTAACAATTGATTACAGCTGTAGGTTGTTTATGTTAGAGCCCATCTATAACAGAAATTGAATCACACTGGTATTAGAAAGATATCGTCTTTAAAAATCGCGATACAATGATTTGGGTACGGTAGAGCGGCACAATTATAACGTTACGGTGCGATGTCGTTCGATGTGGTTTGTGTAACTATGAAAACATTCAGTCGCGGCGAAGTTGAGTTTTTTTATTGAATCCGCATGAAATGAAATGTATGAAATGAAATCCGTATGAAAAAACACCTTTGTCAAGGTAAAATGGTGGCAACTTGTAACGAGGTGCGAAATCGGGTAGATTCGCGCATCGTTGAAACGAGACGTTGCGCAAGCGCGAGGCAAGATTCGGGGCCTCGCGTATAAATCGAGGTTCGACGGACAAGGAGATAGCTTCCGGCCATAGGTGCGCGCGTCAGCTCTCGTGTGTGAGACTGATGGCATCGAGCGACGACCGATAGCGTGCGAGAGAGTCAGAGTGTGTGTGAGATCGCGAGAAGAAGACTTCCAAGTCAACTCCAGCTACGAGAAGCAAGGACGACCCGGCCTGTCGATCAGCGGCCAAACGAGAGGACGTCGGCTCCAGCGAGTGAGACAGCAACACCACCGGCGCAGAGTGCGTGTGAGTGTGTGGTGTGCGCCTACCGAGAACGGCGACTGCGAGTAAGTAGGGCTAAGCCTTTTTTCTGTATCGCGTCAGCGGTAGCAGCGGCTACAGTTTTGCGACTTGGTGCAGCGGCACCGAGTAACGGCCTTCTCGTTCCCGCGCGTAAGCTTCGCGAGATACTCTCCACGCCGAGTCGACATTGAGGTGACTCGGCGCACGTTTGTATAGAGAAAATATTTGCCGCACAATATATCATTATTTTATTTGATTTTAATCGGAATTAGATTTATTTTCCCGGCTTTTTCTCTTCCGTTCCCTACGTTCTCATCACGAATACCGCCGCCTCCGCTGGCGTTGCAACAAGCGGTTGCATCGCAAAACTGAGAAGCCGGCTCCGCACAGGAGAGTGCGGAGATGTAGCACACGTGCGAACACGACGTTCGAGAAGCAGATCTAGTAGCGAGGTGCGTTGCAACGCGGGTAAATCACGGACGTTGAGAGAGTTCTCCGTCGCACCGAGAGATTGTGATCCAGTTGAATGTCACCGAGTTTTCCCCCGAAAGCGAACCCCGTTACAATGGCGCCCATCAACGTGTGGATTTATGCTGATGATAATGCTATTGACCTGTTGATAATAGTTATCTGTGATAAATTTATCGTTCAGTGGACCACGCCTTCGTCCAGTGGATCACGCCTCGTCGAGCGAGTCGAGCGAAGGCACAAAGGTGAACGGAAACCCGGGGTCCAGAAAGGCCACTTGCCCCACGGCAAGCAGACGCAAAGAGCGCAAGATGACCGATCGCAGAAGAGGAAAAACCAGCATAGCGCGAAGGTCGATCGGAAGAACAAGACGATCATCGGCGCATCGAAGCATGCATGCGAAACTGAAAAAAGATGCTGGATATGCAAGTCACGGACGCATGAAAGGGAAAGTTGCTCTGAGCCAGATAATGCAGTCAAGCACATGTCCAGCAGAGCGCGTAAAAGGCTCGAGTGCTGGACCTGTGGACGATTGACGCATTGGTGGCGCGACTGTCCTAACGCAGGGGACAGCGGTTGTGAAACGAGAACTTCACAGGCGCAGAACACTAGACGGTGCAGGAGGTCTGATTACGAGAGCGCTAGGGCTTCTGAAGCTATTATGCCTCTCCATTACCCAACATGGACGGTCGTCTCCGCGAACTGCAGATGACGAGAAACGTACCAACGTTAGATCTCAGCAAGACGTTTGGACTCCTTACGACCAGCGGGAAGTAAGTCAAGCTCGCGTCACAAAGGACTAAGGACGAGACGGATTCAAGGTTCGCCTGGAGTTCAGGCGTGGGTCCGCGAAAAGCTGCATAGTGATGACTACGACGAAGAGAAGTCTAGTCAGCGGCAGAGATACAGGGTAGCGCCACCCTATCACCCTTAGAAAACTCGATAAGGAGGGTGAGCGATCTGTGCCTGGCACAGAAATTAAAATAATAATTTTAAAAAGTGCAACTTACTCTTGGTTTAATATTTTTTAATAAAATCTTATTTTCTGAAAACCGTCCAATAGCTGATTCAACCTTACCAGCTGAACTTGACTTTTCTTTAACTGATTTCACTACATTCATTAACGTACATTTATAAGCATTTGGAAGCACTTTTGAAAGTTTTAAACGTTTGACAATTTTTTCAATGATTTTATAATTTTAAAAGATGAAATTATCATCTTAATTCAAAGCTACAGCCTTATGTGGATAGAGTCAAAACTTATAGTTGCCACTATTATTTATAGTAGAATATGCGTGTAGTCAAAACACACGTGTATAAACAAAATGAAATTTTTTTGTAATTTTTACAATTTAATAAAGTGCTTGTACAGCGACCTGCATATTGTTTGTGTATAATTTATTATCATGATTTTATAAAGATTTTGATAGATTTCGATGGTTTTCAGATTCCTGAATCAGAAAAAGTAGTTTTAAAAAATGTATGTCTCTCCCTGGTAGAAATTGGCCGATTTAAAATGGTAAAAAAGCTAAGAACTTGGATAAAATGCGTTACATCTTGTAGCAAAAACTGACAAAGAAAACTACCAAGTTCTGAGATTGACAACTACAGAACTTCAAAATAACTTGGATACCGTTTCTACCATGGCTGTGCATATATGCATGTATGTGCACATGTGCGCAAAAATAGTTACCACAATAACTTTCTAACGCATTTATATTTTTCGCTGAAACTTTACAGTCTTATTAATGCCAACCTAACAAAGAACTGATTAGATTTTGGAGCCAATTGACAATTTTAGACTCGTCTGCTGCTCGTAAATGCTCTTGCCTTTGGATCGGGTTACTTGCCTCTACTCGTACTGCAATCTCCACACTCGATCTGAAGAAGCCTACTTTACGCTCTTGGAACACAATATACTATTTTAGACACAGAGCTAGCGCCGAGAAACTGTTTGAATTTACTGAGTTTAATTTGTTTATAGATTATCTATAGTTTTTATATTTTAATTATTGTTCGCATGCACTAATTGTTAAGATGTTAACACTGTTTCTTGTTATATGTGAGAAACAATTTAGTGATACAAACTTTTGCTTTTTTTCATATAAAATTGTGACGAGACACGAGTCTCGTACATGTAAATACGTGTACAGGCGGCCGCAATAGACGCATCATGCGCAGTGAGCGCGCGCGCGCAATGAAGAAAAGGCGAATCCGCACGACGCGGATTGAGCGCGCGTGAGCAACATCCGCAAGACGACTCCGCACGAGCGCGGAGCGCAGCAGGCAACGAGCGACTCAGCAGCGCGCGCCTTTATAAGACAGATCGCGTGGCGCAACGGGCAGTTCTACTCGAGCTCTACTCCGGGTAGTATCGCGCGCACACGTTACTACAAGGAAAAGCAAGAAATAGACCTACGCCGACGAAATCGTCTCCTGAGCCCACGTGACGATTTGGTAGACGAACCGAAACCCGAAACTCCGAATTGCCATCGTGAGCACACAAGGCAACCCGGAACATCCGAACGACACCGAGCCTCGTCTTCGTGAGCACACGTGGGCGACACCCGATGTCACCGTAAAATCATAACCTTCATTTCAATATATTACTGCCTCCCTCTGCCACTGTGAGCCCACTGTGCGCTCACGTCCTGGTGAAACAAAGGTTAATTCCTAACCTCCAAAGCTAGCCTTACGCCGACATCTCACGACTCGCTTGATCTCTGTGTGCACACAGGATAAAGAGAAGAACGAGACGAGCGACGAAGATTTGTGAAGCCGTGCGCCGACGACCCCACAAATCCGAGGGATAACCTCAAAACACCGTGACCGTGACTATACCGGCCATTCCTGTGCGCACACAGAGCGGTCGGAATCGTTGTTACACGACACATTCGGCTCGGTGTAGCCGTGCGCACACGACTTCACAGTACCGAATGAATTCCTAACCTCAAAATCCGCCACCGACCCGTCATACCGCCACCGAACCGATACACCGCAGCCGCGTACACCGAATCATTATTGTAATGAAATCGGGTATATATTCTTGTAAATTGTTAACCGCGTTAGTTTATTTATTTATTTATTTATTTATTATATTAAACGGACAGTCTACCCTTTAGATTAAATAAAAAGTTTAAACAATTTCACTTGTAAAGGCGAAGTATTTTTAACGAGACGCATAATTGATTTCTGTTTCAGCTGGGATTTAACAAATGATTTCAAATGCTATTGTTTAACTATGAAATATATTTTGTTATTGTTAAGACTCTTTTTTTCTCCTTTCCCCTATCCAGATCCTGGAATCGACTGACTATTCAGTCTCATGGGGAAAGATAGCTACCAGGATTGAGTCACGATTCGGTTTAAATAAATAGTAGTCTATAAATTATAAGTGTTCATTATTAATTATATCCTGCACACGACTGTCACAGCTATAGCCAGAGCCAGAGCCAGAGTTTCAGCCCACATCAAGTGTTATTAAGTATAAGTACAATTATTCAAATAAATAACTAACGATAGATCGGGTCGACTTAACATTGGTTCTGGTACGTAATCGAACGATAAAATAAAATAAAGGAATAAATAAACAATAATAGATCAATACTAACCAAAAAAATCAATAAATAAATAAATAGATCAGATTTTGTAAAGTCAACTTGAATTTAAAATATTAGAATCACGTATGGTCTTTAGTAGGATAAACAGTATTAAGCCTAAAACCATTTAAAGAATACTTATATAGCAGAGTTGAGTCAAATTACAGTGTTACGAGTATAGAGCCGCGGTGAACGAACTGACTGAAATTTGTATAGTTTGCAAAATCGCGGAGAGTAGGTCACGTGCAAGTTATAGAAATATAAGAAGCGCATTCATGGCTTGCGCTATATAACAGCGATAAACTAACTCACGAAAATTTGTATGGTTTGAGAAAACGCGGAGAGTAGGTCACACGCGAGATTTGGAAATATAAGTAGTGCATCAATCGGTTTGCGTCATATAACATTGCGGTAAAAGAATTGCCAAAAAATTGCTGATGTGTGGACGAAAATTAAATACAAGTAATATATAACTTTAGTAGAGCATACGTAGCAAGATATGTAAAAGAAAACAGCAGTTGAAATAATTAATGGGTAAAATTATGCAACATAAATGATGTAAAGAGTCAAATGAGTAATACTAAGGAAGAATTGAGAGATGAGTAATACTAAGGAAGCAGTAAGAAAAATAGCGAAGAACAAGATCAGAGATTAACGAGAAACGCGGTACGGGTAAATCCTGCATTGAAAGAACAATTGAGAGGTCCGGACGATCAAGTGGCATTTGCAAAAAGTAAAAAAACTGTTCGTTCTCAAACAAAAGTAAAAACAAATCAGAATAAACAAGGTGACTCTTAATATATTGCCTATACAAGAACAAGTTAATAAAAGTTTAAAAACACCAACGGGGCCTATACTATTGCTAGTAACACCACGTACAGCGTAAAATAAAATTATTTTTATTGATAATATTGAGAATTTTTTTGTACACTTCGCAATAAATCACGGTTATTTCTATAGGCGCCACACAGTGTGCCCAAACAGGAATTGCGAGGTCAAAATAAAATTTCTCGGACTAGGAGATCGGGATGATTTTTTTTTTAAATTGTAGCTTATACAATACCGAATTAGGAAAAACTATACGATTTTGTCAGCAATCGTTGCTGACCCAGGAAAATTGCTGATATCAGCAATTTTTCGATAAATTCCACATTTTACACTTCTATTGCGGTAAAAGTGCTTGTATATACAGTATATGACCAAATTTGTCAAAAAATATATACAGGGTGTTTCATTTTAATCCGACCACGACAAAAAACCATGGAAAAACTAATTTTAACGAAAAATGACCTTAACAAAAGTTGAGGGGGGTAAAGGGGGCCATCGAATGACACAAACACCTTAAATGTTGTTCTCTACGAGTTCTGATTTTCGAGTTATCGTATCAAACCTGCATTTGTCCTTGTCCAAACCTTCCATGGTCAAATTTTAATATATTTTAGACCATATTTGAACGTAAAATTTTCCGCTCTTTTCATTTCCGGGGTCGAAAATAGAATGTCCTATTTAAAAAAATCGATTTGACCTTCAAATGATCTTGAAGGACTTGGTCAAGGTCAAATTTAAGGTTCCCATCGGATAGCTGGGAAAAAATCCTAACAACCATGTGTTTTTATTTTTTTTTACCTTTGTTAGTTCGGATGTTATCATGCCGTTCCGGAACTTTTCAGACACCCTGTATATATATATATATATATATATATATATATATTATTTAATTTGCGATGTTTTAATATATTACATACAATATAAGTATAATTTAATAAGTATTTGATAATAATTATTCATACACACACATATATGTATACATGCATATATATATTCATATATATACATATAAGTTACCAACTTTTGCAGAAATCCTAGATCATCGTAACGTAATGCAATGTAATTATTATTTTCGACTCGTTTCGGCTTCTCTTACAAATTATTTATACGGTATGGTATTATATTATTGACTACACTGTTATAAGTAAAATGACAAGTTAATACATAGAAAAGGTTGTGGAGAGTATTTTATATTTTATGCATAGTTATAAGAAGAGTTGTGCAGTAGATAGGCTATAGGCATACCAAAACATATGCATACTAAAACACCCCCTCTCCTCTCAGAGTGTTTTGGTATCCGATGGAAGAGGAGGGATCCCCTCTTTCTCTCTCCAAGATACTAAAACACCCTCTCTCCTCTCAGAGTATTTTAGTACCCGATGCGAGAGTGGGAGAGTATTCCCAGTCTACCCCCGTATGTATTTTTTTGAAAGCCTATAGCGTTCTTTCAATCCCTTCCCTTGCATAAGCGATTCAAAGTTTTCTCACCGCTTACAAATGCTATTGGCTGCTTGTGGGACCACCCCTAATTTTAAGTCCCAATTAGATTTCCTAGAAAAGCTAGGCAGTTTTCCTTCCAGAGATCCGCTTTTAGCGATTGACAAGTGGCGTAGAGACAATGGTCACAAAAATGCACTCAGACCGATAGGCCTGCAGAGAGCCCGAAGATGAACATGAGCTGATAGGACTAGAGAACGACAAACAATACTTATAGTGATTGACAAGTAACCTAGAGGCATGCACCAAGACCGATTTGTTACGCTACCTGCAGAGAGCACGGAGATTAACACGTCGTACGGACTTTGACAAGTTTCCTAGAGGCCTGTAGGAAATCCTCCAAAAAGATGCAGAGGCATCGATAAGTTTTATGAAGATACCTCTCCCTTTTTTTTTGTTTCGCTAGCAGTGGGCGAAAATGCATGAGTGTCGCAGATACCTGCAGAGATGAACGTTGTAAAGGCTTTTAGCGTTTGACGAGTGACCGAAGAGGGCCGCAGGAATCTAGAAACTATACCCGCTGGCAAGACCTTTCTTTTTGTTTCGCTACTCACGGTGAAAATCAATTATTTTTTGGAAAAGGTCTGCAAAAGTGCCCATAGATTATCTCACGAAGGCAAGTGAAATTTTTATTTGACGGGGAGGAGCATGGTCAAGGGAGGTGTTTTTGAAATTAAGGGAGGAAAATTTTTCTCCAATTAGAGGACTTTTCAGGAAAGTAGTGGGAAAAGAAGCTCAGCAAATCAGAGGATTTTCGGCAAAATAATGAAAAGTGTGCTCCTGTTTTCGAGTATAAATAACCCCTCAAGATACACCGGAGTTAGTCACAGGTTTTCTTGCAAGCTGTCAAGAAAATATCTTCGAAAAAAAGTTCATCAATGCAGCCTTCTCGGAGCCGACGAAGTCTACAGGATGCTCAGGAGCGTATACGTTGGCTGATCGCCAACGCACCGACTCTCCTGACGATGCTAGACTACGTGTCCTGGGCCATGGACATAGTAGAAACATGTAAGTTAATTTTCTTATTACTCCACTTTAAAGTCACGAATTTTTTAAGTTTTTAATTAATTTTTTTAATGTTGCAGTGCCGCAACCACCGAATGCTGCTTTGCAACAATTGGCGACGCGACGATCGCCGACAGCTGACCCGCGTCGACGATCCCCGGTGGCTGACCTGCCTCAGCGATCTCCGGCGGCTGACCCACCGCAGCGATACCCAGCTGTTAACTCGTCTGGACGATCCCCATTGGCTGAGCAGCCCCGGCGATCACCGACGGCTGAGCAGCCTCGACAATCCTCGGCGACCCGAAGAAGACGGTCTCGCTCGAGCTCCAGCTCTAGTTCGAGTTCAAGCTCGAGCTCTAGTTCGAACTCCAGTTCAAGTGGAACATCATCCAGTTGCGCATCCTGCAAATCTGTTAAAAGTATACGCGATCTCAAACGGATTCCTAAAATTACATCCTCGAATATGAAGAGAAAAGCAAATGGTAAAAATATTAAATTTATTCTAAAAAATGATATAACTTTATTTTAAATAAAATAATAATGCCAATTTGATTTCTTATTTTTACAGAACAAGAAGCCAACGAGCAGAAGAAGAAGAAAGCAGGAGAGAGAGAGACGTCACCAAAACCAGGAACATCTACAATGACTTCAGGTAAAAATGATTTAACAATAAATTAGTTTTATTTTGTATTATTTTTTATACAATAAATTAATTTTTTTGTTCGTTTAATTTTTTCAGAGGTTACGAGACCAGTACCGAGACGTGGTATTTTACAATTGAAAAGGACAGACAGTCAACAGCAGCAGCAACAGCAGCAACAGCAACAACAGCAGCAGCAACAGCAGCAGCAGCAGTAACAGCAGCAACAACAGCAACAGCAACCACACTCGCAGCAACAACAGCAACAGCGACCACAGCAACAACAACGCAATTTACCGAGGATTATAGATGATAAGATAATAATAGATCATGTAAACGTAAATAAAATTTACAAAAATTATTAAAAAAAAAATAAATTTAAAGAACTGTGAACACCTCACCATTAATTAAAACTTTGAATTCTGGAAAATTCCCGTCAGCGCTGACTGATGGTTAACTGAAGCTGCTGCGCATGCGCGTCAGCTCCGGTTAACCTACGACGGACACTGGCGGGAGTTTTCCCAAATTCAAAGATTTATTTAACGATAGGTGTACGAAATTTTCAGAGAAGTTGAAAAAATTGTAAAATATTTAAGAAAATTTAGGTATGATTTTTAAATTGAATTACTTTGCTCTTTGTCTTCGTTTTAGTCTAAGTAAATAAATAAACTAATCAAATAAATTGACTATGTGTGAATAAGAGGTGATGACAAATTTCAATCCCTTTTCAAATTAATAATAAAAGTTTTCATATTTTTTTATAATAAAAAATAACAACTGTGTACAAAATTTTAATTTTTCTAAAAAAAAATCATTTTATTCAATAATTTTTGTCATAGTACATTTCAATAATTATCAACTTCGTCTTGACTAAATTTTTCAGACAAATAATTTAATAACCATGCTCTTATTGAAAGAGCATTATGGACGGCACATGATGGTTTTCTTCTAATAGAAAGATGATGGTGCAAGCAAAAGTAATTTTTATTACTTTTTATGTTCTCGAGCGGAGGGCATCCAAGATCTTCGACATTACATATTAGACTGAAAAAAAATAATGTGGATAAATTGAATTATTAAAAGCACGAAAAAAAAAAGAACTGAAGGAATGTATAAATACTTTCGTATTCGGCAAATAATTTTTCAACCACAGTGCTTTCTGTTCTCCCTTAACGAATATCTTTTTAACATCTCGTGTAAAGATTTGTAAGACATGTTGAAGTCGATGGTATGGAATGTCACCAGAATTCCATTCAATTCCATGGTGACTTTTTTCTAGCCAATGTATCATACATTTTTCTTCCTCGGTAAGTTCTTCCCACGGCATTGGAGACTTGAAGAGGTAAGCAGTTGGTAAAGCTGTTTTTCTTATGTTGAGAAAACTAATTTCCTTGAAAATGAAAGTATCCGCAGCAATTCTTTGAAATCCTTGTATGTCAACAATATAAACATTTTCTTCCGGATATTTCAGTATGGTATTTTGAAACATCTTTTTGTATTCACACATTGCAGTCATCTTGCAGCTTCGTAGAGTTAGTTCTATAAGACGAATTTATTGTAAATGAACAGATGAATTTTGTCATCCTGCTTATATAAGAAGAAACTCCACCTTGGTTGTCACACAATTGGTTGTCAAAAAGAAGCATAGACCTCATTGGTCTAAAAATAGAAAATTCATCCCCTCCCAAGAAAATATCCCTTCTCCTCGTCATGACTTACTCCTCAGCTTTTCAATGTCGAAGGATGACCACTTCTCATTGGAGCAAAGATAGAAAACCCATCCCTTCCCAAGAAAATATCCCTTCTCCTTGTCAAACTTCCTTATTCATTGGTAGTTTCTAAAATTTTCCTCCTTTTCTTTCGTGGTCTCGTCTATATATAGCAAGAAATTTGACTGTGAGGAGCAGACTTCGTCTACAACAGTACACGAAACTAGTTCTTTATACAATTCTGTTTTGTGAGTGTTAAGTGAAAAAGTAAATATGGCTTCATTTCAACTTTTTGAACGCCTTGTTGAAGTAGTGCGTGATACTTTGCGAAATATACATGAAATGAGCAATAATGATATTCATTATTGGCTGGACATGTGCAATTCCACAATAAAGGAATTGAACGAAAAAATCAACAAAGCTAATCTTGCAAGAGGAGAAAAGCAGAAATATCAAACTTGTATGACGCATCTTTCATGTGTGCAAGTTCAACTCGAACAACATCTTCAGCAAGGAAGCGGTCTACAATCGGAAGAAACTAAAGCTAGAGTTGAGTGGCGAGATGTAGAATCAGCGTTTCAAAATCGAATTAGAACAGGTGTAGTTGTAAACATAAAGCATGTAGACATACTAAGTTTTTTTAACGGTGCGCAAAAGCTCTTCAAGGTTAAAGTAGCAGATTGCTTGAAGGAATATAACGCTGTAAAAATAAATTCTGACTTTATAGCAGAATTTTCTATGCAGAAAAATGGTGAGGAAACGACTGACATTAAATATTTTACAAGTGAAAGTGTTACAGCATTCATGTCAACGAATTTGGAAGAATGGTTTAAGGATCATATCAAAGAACCTATTCTCACCCAGCTTGAAGAATTCCAGGAGAACGATTCTGGCTGGACCCTGACGAGTATTATCAGTTTGTGTATCAATATGAAAAAATATTCTCCAATCAAGGGGAGTTCCTTCATTCCACTTCCAAAGTTTATAGAAAAGAAAAAGGCATGTGTTAATATTCGTAATAATGATAATCGGTGTTTCAAGTATGCTATACTTTCAGCATTGCATCCCAGTGAAACTAATCCCTATTGAGTTAATCAATATCGTTTGTATGAGAACGAGCTGAACTTTGGTGATATAGAATTTCCAGTCAAACTTAAAGATGTTCCAAAATTCGAAAAATTAAATGATATTTCAGTAAATGTATACATGTTAAAAAAGTATAATGCAAAGTTTGAAGTATCGCCATGCCATATTACAAAAGAAAAGAAAGAAAAACATGTTAATCTACTCCTCATTCAAGATTTTTACATAGATGAAAATGAAGAAAATAATCATGATGTTGGCGGAAGCTTGCCTAAATACCACTACATTTGGATTAAGTATCTGTCTCGACTTTTAAGCTCTCAATTAAGCAAATCTCATGTAAAATCATACCACTGCGAAAGGTGTTTACAAATTTTTTACTGAGAAGAAAGGCTGGAAATGCACGAAAATGATTGCAAAAATTTAAATAAATGTCGAATTAATTTGCCCGACTTTAAGAATAACATTCTTAAATTTGAAGATTATAATAAAAGTGAAAAAGTTCCTTTTGTTATTTATGCAGATTTTGAATGCTTGTGAAGCCTACTGAAAATGAAAATGCTTTTCAGCTTCATGAAGCATATAGCATAGGCTATTATATAAAGTGCAGCTTTGATGACAGTTTATCTGTTTATAAATCATACAGACAAAAAAATGAAGATGAAAAGACACCGACACAATGGTTTGTTCGAGAACTGAAAGGAATTAGTGAAAAGATTGATCTACTCTACAAAAATCCAAAACCAATGAGACTTACAGATCTAGAAGAACTATCTTTTCGGAGGTCAACTGTTTGCCATATATGCCGAAAGCCTATCAAAAGTGAAGAACTCATAGTACGAGACCATTGTCATCTAACAGGACGGTACGTTAGCTTTTAATGTATACAAATATTTGACTTTAATGGTGTACATCATGTAAGACATTTTTTTCTATTTAGTTTTAGAGGTGCAGCTCACAATTCATGCAATTTAAATTACAAGGATTCGAGGTTTGTGCCGGTTATCTTTCATAACCTCAATTATGACACACACTTCATTTTGAAAGAGATTGCTACTTCTACAAAAATGAGTGGACGAGTATCTCTGATACCTCACAACAAAGAAAAATATATTTCATTTACGAAGTATATAGATGACTGTGACATCAGTTTTAGATTTATAGATTCATGGCGTTTTTTACCATCATCGTTGGAAAAGCTTGCATCATATTTGGAAACCATGCCGATAGCAGTAAATGAGTTCAAAACTGATGGATTTACAAATGAGCAAATCAATCTTCTGAGACGAAAAGGTATATTTCCATATGATTTCGTAGATGGATTGGACAAGTTGATGACTACAAAACCGCCAGAGAAGAATGAGTTTTACAATAAACTAACAGATTCTCATATTATTGATGAAGACTATCACCATGCTGTTACAGTATGGAATATGTTTACTATAAAAACTTTGGGTGAATATTCAGATTTGTACTTGAAAACAGATGTTTTATTATTAGCTGACGTCTTCGAAAGTTTTCGAGAGACATCTCTGAAAGCGTATAGTTTATGTCCTGCACACTTTTACACGACTCCAGGTCTCACATTTTCAGCAGCTCTAAAAATGACAAAAATGGAATTGGAGCTTCTTACAGATATAGATATGCTGATGTTTATTGAAGCAGGCATTCGAGGAGGAATAAGTCAATGTTGCAATCGGTATGCTAAGGCGAACAATCCGTACATGAGACCATCATACGATAAGAATCAGAAAACGAAGACACTCTTATATTTTGATATTAATAATCTTTATGGATGGGCCATGGTGCAGTATTTACCAGTGGGAAAATTCAAATGGATTGAATATGAAAGGAATTCAAATTTTTTCAATGCACCACCAGACTGATACAGGCTACTTTGCTGAAGTAGATTTAGAGTATCCTGAAGAAATACATGATGATCATCAAGATTTGCCTTTTTGTGCAGAGCATCGTACACCCCCTGGCTCAAAGCAAAAGAAACTGTTGACTACTTTGAACAGGTATTAGATAATGGATTTCGACTAAAAAAAGTGCATAGGATTCTGAGTTTTGAGCAGAAGCCTTGGCTCAAACCATATGTTGAATTTAATACAGAGAAGAGAAAGCAGGCCAAGAATGAGTTTGAGAAGCTTTTCTACAAGTTATTAATTAATGGTAAGTGCATCGAGCGAGAACGATCTCGCGTTGATTAGTGAATAAATTCATTGGTCGATATGGAGCAGAAGCACGTATAGCTCAACCAAATTTTCATAGTTATGCTATCTTTGATGAAAATTTGGTTGCTATACAGCTAAAGAGAACGAGTATTACAATTAAAAAACCAATATACGTTGGTCTCAGCATTCTCGATTTGTCTAAAACATTGTTATACGGTTTTCATTATTCATATATGAAGCGTCGACTTGGGGACAAATGTAAACTCCTTTACACCGACACAGATAGTCTAATATATGAAGTCGTTGACGAGGATATGTATAAAATAATGAAAGAAGACTTGCACAAATTTGATACTTCTGATTACAAAGAGAACAATCAATTTGGAATCCCGCGTATCAATAAAAAAGTACCTGGATTAATGAAAGATGAATGCTGTGGCAAGATTATGACGGAATTTATTGGTTTACGCAGCAAAATGTATAGTATTTTGATAGATGGATCTGAGACTGTGAAGAAAGCCAAAGGCATAAAATCGAGTGTTGTGAAGAAAACAATCACGTTCGAAGATTATCGAAAATGTCTTGAAGAACAAATTATTGTTGAACGTGAGCAGTGCAACATTCGCTCTAAATTGCATGTAGTGCATACTGAAAAACAGAATAAAATAGCACTAAGTCCGCATGATGATAAAAGATACTTATTACCTCATAGCACAGACACTTTGCCTTGGGGTCATTACCGAATTATTGAGGAACAGATGGCGCTGGCTGTAATTCAAATGGAGGGGGATGAAAAAATGGCTGATACAAGAGAAGAAAGAGTGGGGGCGATGGAAGTGGAGAAGGGGTATGGAGTGACCAATACTGAAGAAGAAAGCGAGAGAGCAATGGAGAGGGGGAACGAAGTGACCAATGAAAACAGTGCAGCACGAGTGGGGGCGTCACTTTATGGCGATACAGGTGAACAAATCATTATCAAATACGATGTTTATGAGGAACTAATGCACGAATGGAATCCATCGATGGAGGGGGCATCTTCCGATAGAAGGGATATTCTATAAGAGGCGATGGAAGGGGCAGACATCATGGTGGGGAATGGGTTATATCAACCGACGCAGCACGGTGAAGAGCACATTCGAGCAGTCGAGCTCGAAAATTACCTGCCTTGGGAGAAGAAACCAAGACTCACTTAACATTTCCAAGTAAGTTCATAGCTGATTCTCACTATTTTTCTTCTCAAAGAAAGTATTTTCTCTAACACAAATTCTTATATTTTTACTTTTCAGAATGGATCTATCTGCACTTAACAAAATTGCTGAGCGCGAGTTCTTGCCCAAGAAGAAAGCCATGGACTTAGAAAAAGATCATGCATACATGGTGACTGCGCTCAAGGAAGTAAAGACGAGATTCGGCACGAAGATCGTGGCCGAGATCGATGACAGCTTTCAAATATTTCTGCCAGAAAAGATCTCATCAGCAATGTTGAAAGATGAAGAACTTTTCAATAATCTCTGTAATACAGCAAATAAACTTAGTTTATTTATAACATATCAGGGTGGAACTTCTTTTAAGTTCACCACATGCTAAAATAATGAAACACAAAGACTGATAATTGTTAAATACTATTTATTTGTTCAAACTTGTGTGCAATTTACATGAATAAATACATTATTAAATATAATAACAATTAATTTCTTATTTATTTGAACCTTGAATAATTCATACAATCTCATTTTTATCTATCCAACTATTATGCTTGTAACTAAATCCTAATATCCGGATACATAGTTTTATGAATTTCCGTTTCACAAAAGCCGCCAGAGACGGATTTATCATAATAATCTTTGAAATGGTAAGTTACTGGATCTGTTTTTACAACTCGCATTATTGTGAAAATTTCCGTTGACCAGTTTGGTGTGTAACCTTTTTCAAAAACATTTTTTATCCTACTTATTCGTACTTTATCTCCTACTTTAAATTTCGGCTTTTTCACTGGCGACTTTTCATTTGGAAAACGTCTCTTAACTTCTCGCTCATTTGCCTGTGTAACATTTACAGGTTCGATTCCTGTTGTCCAATGTTTTCTCGAATTATATGCTTTGAGCAAGTTAGGTAGAATATCCAACCATTTATAGCTTCCTTGTTTGCTGAATTCTGTCCACATTGCATTTTTTAACGTTCTATTGAATCGTTCGCATATACTTGCATGAAGATTACTATGTGAAGAGTATAAATGTATATTGTGCTTCTTCATAAGTTTTTGAAAAATTGAATTGTAAAATTCTTTTCCTAGGTCAGTTTGTAGATTCTTCGGTACTCGTCCTTCTTTCAGTATTGACTTCATAGCTGTAGTAACATCATTACCACTCTTTGACTTGACTGGCACGGCCCATGCATACTTTCAAAATATATCTATGACAGTGAGTAAGTAATAAAAACCTTTGATCTCCTTAGAATATGGTATCATTTCTACAACATCAGCTTGCCAAGTCTCATCTATTCCACGTATGTCATATTTTCTTCTCTTGTATCGCCGACGTGCTGGCTTATGCAGCTCTTCAGCTACTCTATGACGTTCCATCTTCGTTTACAGTAGATGAAAATCCATCTGGAAATTCGTCTATACAAACTTTTAATTGTTTATTCACTTCTTCAATTATATAATCAACACCAGAGTAATTGCGAAGAGTTGTATTATAAAGATAACGCAATTTTGCATCCACTTCCAATTGATGTTTTTCAACTTGCTGCTTGTATTCTTCTATAACTTCACCAATTCCAGAAATTTTAGCAGCTATATAATTTATTTCAGTTTGTAGAATAACTTTCAGTGAATGCAAGGTGATTGCATCGTTTGGCTGATTGCGTGGTCCTAGGTTGCAAAGTCGCTTGTTTTCTAAATCAAAATCACCGTCCGGTGTAAAATTGTAACCAATGCCTGGAGAACCACGACTCACTTGCGAGCCCTCAAGTTTTCTTCCAAACACATCGAGACTCATGGTAGTACTGATGCAAAGAAGAAAGTTGCGTGTCAATATATATGCCCAGCTTCACGTAATTCCTCAATAATCGACTGGATTTCATTGTCGTGATTATTATTTCCAGCTGATCGTTCGGCAATCAATAGTCGAAGTCTCTCAGTAAGCTCGTTTGGATCATCCCAGTAGACGAGATCAATGGAAGAACTTTTCTTAGCTATTTTATATTTAGGTATGAGTCCTCCTCCGCTGCTACTGTTCTTTTTACGTGGAGTGCTGCGGAACATTGGTGCTAAAATATTCTTATATTTATTACTTCTCAACATTCGTATAGACTCATCTTTGCTGAATTTTTTCCGATGAGCATTTGTTGCTTCCAGAATTTTGCGATAATTTGCACGATCTGATGAGCTCAGAAGAAGATCATCCGGATATTTTTTAAGTAGCAATTCCATTAGTCCACTCGTTTTCGGATAACTTTCATTTCTGACTTTGACATATTTATCATCAAATTCAATTTCTGAATCACCAATCATATACACTTCATCAACCTTTCGCACTCCGTATATATTATCAATCGTTCTACGGCTTTTATCTAGCAATGATAAAAAGTCTTCAGCTGATTCATTTTTTCCACTCGCAGATCTAAATGTAGAATTGGTTATTGTGTCAAAAGCATCATCATCATCATCATCATAATCATAAACAGTATAATCCAATAAACTTGATTTATTGTTCTTCTTTTGATCGTTGAGCAAACTCGATCGATCGATTCTCATTCGTTTTTTCATTTTTTTACTGTTGTTTTGATCCAAAATGTGATTGGACGGTTGCTATAGTCGGCCTTCACTTTTCATCTCAACAAGTTTCTCAAGTGGTGTGATGACTGGTTTTAGAGTGTCACCGATGACTTTTTCAAAATCATCTTTCTCCTGTTTTAATAAAGTGTATTTTTTCTTAATAGCCTCACGAGCTCGCAAGAGCTCACTAACAAGGAAAGGTACCCAACCCGAACTCACCGATTTTGATGATTTTCATATATGTTGTAGAACATAAAAAAATAAGAGACACGTATTTTTTTTATCGGCTAATTTTCACTTTTAAGGGGTAAAAACCTCCCCTAAAGTTAACCCCCAAAAAGCGTTTTTTTTAAATATCTCGGCTTAAAATTAATATTTTTCAATGAAACAAATTGGAGGTTATTTCTTACAAAAAGAGCAAGTATTTCATGGTGATTTGAAGAGTAAGGGTAGCATCTCCTATTTTTTAGGGGTTGAAAACATATATTTTTTGGCATAATTTTATAATAAAAATGTTTAAACCGACTAAAAAAAATTGGAAAAAATGTTTAAACATCCTTAATAACAAAATTTAGTTGACGTCTTTCGGTGTTTTCATAAATATTATCCCTAAGGGGGTAAACCACCCCTAACACAAAATAACTGTAAATATGTAATTCAATACATAATATTTCGTAGAAAGTTTGTATATAGAGGTTTTCGAGGTCGCTGATTACAAATCTGTTATCAGATTTTGAAAATTCAAAATGGCGGATCCAATATGGCGGACGGAAATATCGAAAAAAAATTTTATATAATAAAAAAGTTTTAAACGACTAAAAAATTTGGAAAAAATTTGTAAACATCTATAATAAACAAATTAAGTTTTTCGGTTTTTTCATAGATACTTCCCCTTAGGGGGGTAAACCACCCCTAACACAAAATAACTATAAGTATACTTCAATCCATAATATTTTGTAGAAGGTTTGTATATAGGGGTTTTCGAGATCGCTCTTTACAAATCTGATATCAGATTTTAAAAATACAAAATGGCGAAACCAATGTGGTGGACGAAAATGTCGAAAAAAAATTTTAACTTTCA
>JAZHPH010000240.1:154279-180932 GCA_037356405.1 Nasonia oneida | reverse complement strand
CGCGTTATACTTGCGACAAAGACGAGTGTCAAATTTCAAACTGCGCGCATAGTCGAGGTGAAGCGTCGCTTGGGGCGTCGTGTCGTTACGTCAGAGCCTTTCTGCCGGTCCAACAGCGTGGGTACAAGGGGGCGGCCATCTTGAGAGCTTCGAATTTTCCAAACTTAAAATCAACCGTAGCTTTGTTCGCGTTCATTTAATCTGTTGAAAAGAAATACGTGTTAAGAAAACATTTGAGTCGAAAAGAAAACTATTGAAGGTCCAAATTTTGTAAAGTAGAAATTCTCAAACCGCCAAAATTAGCTAAAAATAAAGTCATTTTAGAGAAAAGAACAATTTTTACCCTCAAAATCTTAACAAAAATAAATTCATAATTTTCTAAAAGGAGCAAATTGGTTGATCAGGAATTGTTCCCTGCAAATAGATCCCGAGTGATAATAATTTAAATGTTTATAATTTCTAATGCAATATCATATTTGATCATAATATAAAATTTACATAACACAGCCGACAACAAGCTGGTAAAGCTGTGTGATTTTAGAGGGAAGGGCCCGTTAGTTTTTTTATATATATACAAAACAAAGAAATACATGCGAAAACAATATATGTGAATCATACACTCCTCAATCTGGTCGACGAAAATAAAAAAAAATCATTGGCATTTTCCCAGCCAGACTCGAATCAGAGCGTTCTCATTACGCAGGTGCTCTGGTGCTGAAATTCGATTTTCGCAGAAAAAGTGAGAGTTGACTGTTCAGGACCAGAAGTATATGTTCCATGCTATAAAAGAAAAGAAAAATCAAAATTGGTATCAGAGATCATTAAGAAAAGAATTGGTTCATTAGCAAAGAGTGCGACTGACAACAAATCGGTAAAGTCAAACTCACTAGTTAAAGTTTATGAATAAAATGGAAATAAAAGAAAACGTGTAGAAAGCACTTTGAAGTATTCGTGCAAATTCCCCATGTACACAATATAAACATAATTGCAAACACTGAAAACCTCACATACACGGCATGATACACCACTGAAGCACTAGATAGGAGCACAAGATACACAGAACACTTTATTTTACCCTTTCCTTAAAACTCGTGAACCCAGTTAATTTTTCGCCAAAAGCCCCAAATTTTGTTGTATAGTACTGGTGGACGAGGTTGAACAGCTTGAATTTTGACTTCCTGCTCCAATACAGCATCTATTGGACCAATGTAACATTGTTGAAAGATGTTTCTAAGTCTGAAAAGTATAAATTAAGTTAATAAGAGAATTAGTCGCATTTTTGAACGAGTATTTTTATTTTTCAAGATCACTTTAGAATTTTCAATAAATGCAACAAGGCTAAGAACAAATATTTTAAGGTTAAAGCTAAAGAGGCTAAGGTTTTTATTCCAAACAAGAAAATTCAGTAAAATTAGAATCCGTAACTTATTTTCAAAGTATAGTTTAGAAATTAAGACCGTGTGATAGCATAAATATTTAAGGTTCAGATAAATTTTGACAATCAATGTAACGATTAGCTTAAACTTGACAAAATATTGGTGTAAGTTCGAATAAAGAGACTCCTGATTAGATTAAATGTGCAAAAACATTGCCCAGATGTTATATACCGTCATCCTTGTGTGAATATATAAGCCAGTTTTGGTAGTATGCGCCTTTCCCCTCACATTGAATGAGTACGCCCCTGCAAAAAACAAAAAGAGAAAGGTTCATTAGACACAAAGCAACAAGTCCTTGAAGCTCAATATTAATTTAAGTTTAATTATCATCAGAAAAGAACACTCATCTGAATAAGCAGCAACAGGTGTGCACTGCTTGGGGTAGAGAGTCCTGGACCCACACTCATATTTCCTGTTTTCACTAATAAACACTGTCCAAAAATCACCGACACAGGTAGAGAACACACACGCGGACCAACAGATTACACGTGATTGCAGCATAGCAGCCGACGGCACGTGTTTGTTCAGAGCGAACGCGGGCGCGCTTGCATGCGTGCGAGCATGGTCACTAGGCGTGCCAAGGGACTTCACAGCGGTGCGAGACTAGGCGCGCGCAACTGACGCGATCGAGTCGGAATAGAGTCAAAAAGCAGAGAGAGCGCGCGGCAGCCATTTTGAGCGGGCGCGAAATTCAAATAGTGAATGCAAAGAATTAGCATTTTAAGGAATTTATGACAATAATGATTATTATTAATTGATATAGATTTGAAATCACGTTAATTTAACCTTCTTTTTGCATAAACAAATAAATAATTTTTTTTTTTACTTTAATTATTTCATTAAGAGAATTTTTGCATTTTAGGAAGTAACAATTGTTGGTTTAGGGTTTTGTTAATTAAACTTTTTGTAGATTTAAGAACAATATTAAAATTTCCTTTTGTTTTTGGAATAATACTTCATTATTAATTCGGTTTTCTTCGATCAAGAGGTACTTAATTATTTTGATTATTTTTGATAAACATATTAATAATTGTTCAGAATTCCAGTTTTGTTTTTTTTTATCGTGTTCATCTAATTCTTTTTATATTTAACAAAATTAAATAAAACCGAGTGACGCTTCATATACAATCACGTAAGAACTTCTTTCTTTTCTAACAAGTTCTTCTTAGGGTAAAGGTTAGGATAATTTGGAGGGTCTCAGGTTAAGTTCACTTTTGAAAGTTTCATTCTGACTTGTGTGAATTTTTATCAAAATATTACTTTTACCCCTCTATGAACATTACATACAAATATATGTATATATATCACCCTATAAACCCCTTTTGCGACATATGAAACCTTAGTAATACTTTTGTTGTTGTTTTGGTTCATATATTTTATACGCTTCCAAAACATAGATCCTTTTAAATTTTTCTCTTCGAATTTAAAAGTGAAACCTTTTTAAAAATCAAAAGATATTGGCGACAAGTGAAAGTGGAGGCATAAATTAAGCAAAATTCTACAATTAATTAAAAATAAATTAAGCAAGAAAAAGAAAACTAAAGTGACTGAAAGCATATTAAATAACTCAAAGTACCATAAGAGTGCAAGAAAATCAATCGACGACACAAGTGAGTATCTAGATTACCTAGAAGGCACAGAGTACCTAGAGAATGAGAGAACAATACACAGTAGGCGATTTTTACGGTGAAATTAACGTATTTCTAAGCAGTGCCAAGAATGTGTTAAAAGAAGAAAAAGGAGAAGAATTCAAAAATGAAATGATGTCACCATTGGAAACTTTAGCAGTGGATATATTCATTAAAGGTTTACCTGCGAATTTGGCTGAGCGAGTAGACTACAGCAAACCCAATGATTTGCGAGAAGCTTATGAAGAAGCAGTGCGATTAGAAACGAGAATGGAAGCCAAAATAATCCCAAATTCAAGACCATACAGAGGTAGAAACCGATATTACAATAACCAAGACAATTATAATGGACCGCAAAATGGAGACACTCATCGTAATTATGGAGGATACCGATACGAGAATCATTACCAAAACAATCAACAAAATAATTCAAATTACGTGGGATATGTAAATGATATAACGTATAATGGACAACAATTAAATGAACCTCAAAATTATCACCCACAAAATAATTACCAGAACCCACAAAATAATTATCGAGGCAACAACTATCGAGGAAGAGGGTACCAAAATAACTATGGCAACCAAGGTGGAAGAGGAGGTTATCATCGTAACTATAGTAATGGGCAGCAACAACACAATAATTGGCAGGCTTGGAACAGCAACGGGAATAGGGGAAACCAATACATATTCGACCACGAGACTGGAAGGTACTATGATGCACCACCGTATTCCGACAGGAGAAATGACACTAACTGGCGCAATAATCACCAGCAACACAATGATCAAGCCCAGAGAGGTAATCTAAACTACCAAGAGGCTCGTCACGACCCCAGGATGGCGAGCCAAAGCCAAGGTTATTCTAATCAGAATCAAAGGCATCCAATGCAGAATCAAAACACAAATCAAGTCCAGAACCAACAGATGCCCGGAAACTCAGATCAACAGAATTATCAACAACGAGAACAAAAGTGTGAACCCAACGAATCCAGGCAACAATCAGCCGAAAGCACCAGTGATGGCAATATTGTCGAGACCAGAGAAATATCAAGAATGTGGTCCACAAACTGTAAAGGACCTCAAAATGTTGATTGGGAGGACGACAAAGCCACAGCAGTGAGAATAAGAATACCAGTTGGAACCACTAAGCCATGGGTGGAATTCACGATTGACAATGGAGCCACAGTGAATTTAATTAAAACAAGTGTGTTGGGCGACGATATCCCAATCTGCACTGCTGACGGTAGAGAACTAGGCGGGATCACGAACCAGACTGTGAAGACGTACGCATCAATATATTTAGACATAAAAGGTACCCCAGTGAAATTCCAAATAATGTCAGATGATTTTCCAATTCCATTTGATGGAATGTTAGGACGCAATTACCTAAAGAAAGAAGAGGCTGTGATATCCTACTACAAAAACGCGCTAATGATAAGCGGAGATGTGATGCACCTAATACAGTTCATAGGACACGAAGAAGAACATAACCCAAAGAATCTAAGAAAAAGATATAAATGTAAACAAGCCAACGAAATACTAAAAGTAGAACCTACAAGTGAAGAAGGGAATGAAATAACAGAACAAACAATAATCGGAGAAACAGGACAAAGCCCAGGGAAGGTGACACATACAATAAAAGCGAGGAGTAGACAAGTGATACAAATCAACTTAATCAAAAGCAACCTGGAAGAAGGATACGTACCAAGATTTGACGTGGGGAATGAAAATCTCTTCGTGGGTGAAGGAGTAGTGACAAACGTGAACAATACCTGCAAGATAATGTCCATCAACACCAGCGAACAAGACGTGACCATAGAAGTGGATCCAAAAGAACTAATACCTTTCGATACAAGACCCGATTTCCTGCAAGAAACTGACAGTGAGTTTGATGGAGATGCAATAAGAGATAGAATTAAACGACTAGAAAAGGTGAAAGAAGCCATAAGGAGAAGTCATCTCAATCGAGAAGAACTAGATATAGTGGACCGAATAATCGAAGACTATTTAGATAGATTCTTACTACCAGGTGACAGACTACCGTGTACTGATATGATTCAACACCGCATCCATTTAGAAAACGATGTACCTATAAACACAAAGCAATATAGACACCCGCCACAGCATAAGCAAGTTGTAAGAGACAGTGTAGCCAAGAAACTAAGAGACAAAATCATAAGAGAGTCCAATTCACCTTGCAATTCACCGATATGGATTGTGCCAAAGAAACCCGACAGCCATGGAAATCCACGATGGAGAATGGTTATTCATTTTAGAGAATTAAATAAGAAAACAATCAGAGATGCATATCCATTACCAAATATTGCAGATATCATGGACCAATTAGGAGGTGCAACGTACTTTTTTATTTTCGACCTGGCAAGTGGTTTTCAACAAATACCAATGGCACCCGAAGACTGCTATAAAACTGCCTTCACTACAATCAACGGGCATTATGAGTACACCAGAATAACAGAAGGATTGAAAAATGCCACAGCGACTTTCCAAAGACTAATGGAAAAAGTACTTAGAGGACTTCAAAACATTGAAATGCCTGTGTATTTAGATGACATAATTGTTTACAGCAAAGATTTACAAGAGCATGAAAGCAGAATTTGATGCAAAGACTGAGGGAGGCGAAATTAGTTCTACAACCAGACAAAATTGAATTTTTCAGAAAAGAGGTGGGTTTTCTAAGACACATAGTCAGTGCATCAGGCGTGGAACCAAATCCAGAGAAAATTGCAGCAATAGGTAAATTAGCTACACCCAAAAATGCAAAGAATATAAGAGAAGTACTTGGAATGTTTGGCTATTATCGAAAGTACTAGTGGACCGAAAAGTGCGAAGAAAGTTTTGAAAAATTAAAGCAGTGTCTCATGG
Source organism: Nasonia oneida (assembly GCA_037356405.1). Taxonomy (NCBI): domain Eukaryota; kingdom Metazoa; phylum Arthropoda; class Insecta; order Hymenoptera; family Pteromalidae; genus Nasonia; species Nasonia oneida. The sequence continues at coordinate 174,985 of JAZHPH010000240.1, read as the reverse complement.
AAGAACCCATATTACAATTTCCTGACTTCAATAAAGAATTCACTCTGACCACTGATGCATCAGACTACGCAATCGGAGCAGTCTTGAGCCAAGAAAAGGACGGATTTGATCACCTAGTCCAATACTTATCGAGGGCACTAAACAGAGCTGAAAGAAATTATTCCACCACTGAAAAGGAATGCTTAGCGGTACTATATGCTCTACATCAGTTTAGACCATATTTATTGTGCCGTAAATTCACACTGGTGTCCGACCTTGAACCTTTAAATTGGATGCATAGCAGAAAAGACCCTGGACAAAGACTCATGAGGTGGATGTTCAGGTTCACAGGTTATGAATACACATTTAAATACAAACCTGGAAAATTAAATAAGAATGCTGATGTTTTTTCAAGAAATCCTCCAGAAATGACTGAAAAGGAAATTAACGAAAATTTGCCAAGAATCAAAGTAATGGTAATTGATGAGAAAACAAAAGAACCAAGGAGACACAAAAGTAAAACTGGAGAAAGCCGGAATAATACGACTCTCATCAACGTGCGTTGGGAGGACCACAGACAGCATGATATTTGGACAAGAAACCAAATCCAGTCGAACCACATATTTGTATAAACCCGAAATTGATCTAAAAATACATGACATGTACCATATTCTCAATGAAAAGGACCAGAATCTTGATCACAATGCACACCAAAGCATTGACATAATTGGACCTAAATCTGATTTTAATCAAGCCAAACCCTTAAAACAAATGATAGAAAAATTAAGTGAATTGAAAGAACACGAAAGGCGAGAATATAAAACAAATACACTCTTATATAGTAGTAAAACTTTCCAACTGCTAACACAAAAAAAATCTATATTTACAGAAAGTAACAAGATGACCACGGCAGCTACAAGCGTATCAATATTTTGCGACATGCAAGTTTGGACCGTTGTGCGAGAATTTGAACAAGTTGGGAAACCGCGGTGCATTTTCACCGAAAAACACCGAACATAACCCGGAAGCAAAAAAATCAATATAACTTATGATACAATAATGGAGACCATGCGAGCCAGAGACTTGAAAACCATACTCATAAGAGAAAATAAGTTCAGAAGACCAGCTAGAGCAGTACCAGTGCCGATAAGAAGGACCCAACTAACTCGTAGTTTGTAACTCGCGTTGAAAATAAAAACACCCCTAAAAATGTTTTAGAAAAGATGGATGTAGATGAAAACTCTAAAGAATAAAATAAAGTAAAAACCCCATTGCAACCAAAAATATTTATCCTCCTATCATGAACTTAATTAACAAACTAACCGCACATACAAAAACACACAAACACAACACAAGCATTAAACAAACACAGAAATAGGAAGGGGAACATGAATGATGACAATATGTGAGTCACAAATGACCATATTAACTGAAATGTGCCCGTTAATTCTATCAACAAAGGTTTAAAAAGTTGAAACCTAACTCACACGACTCACGCAAACACAAAATGTTTAATCTCCACATACTTGGACGTAGTCCACTCCTGCATAGCGTTGAACCACATGCAACAATATCCTTTAAATCAAGTTGAAACCTAACTCAGACTAACTACACTGTCACATACGTAGTCCACTTCTCCAAAATTTGAGAAAATTCGCACAAGAACCCTCTAATTAACATAGAATGTGCTCTAAAAATAAAAAAAAATTAAAACCTAACTCACACCTTCTATCGGAAGACACAGTTCATTCCCGCACATATGGACGTAGTCAACTCGCACACCAAATTGAACATGCACAGCAGTAGCCTGTGGGTAAGCACCGTTTTTAGGTCAAACCCACGAACAAAACAAAATATTTAATAAACGATTCTTTTCGCAACTCAACAAAATCTTCCAAACGGTTCTACTAAATCCCTCCAAACCAATCAAAACTTAAATATGCTATCCGCCGACCACAAGGCACAACAAACAAATCTCCCGCTCGTTAAATAGAGCAACCTTAAAAACCCCACACACGCAAATAAAAAGATAAATGATGACCAGCATTTCTGCAGGACTGATATCTTACATAAATACAAATTAATACACTCACACAACAAAGTTTAACCCACACCACCCAATCCCTATAACCAAATTTCCACAAATAACCAACTAAGACCAAATACAAATAAAAAGAAATCAACATCATCAAACCCCATAATAATAAATGGACAAAAATCTAGGAACCCCTAAAAATAAATAAATTGCATGACCAAATATGCTACACGATACCATACAATCATACCTTTTGTCTTTCATTTTCTCTTTGTTGCAGGAAAATGGATCAAATAAAATAAACATCTTGGACATCACGGACATGGGCAATTCAAAAGTCCTTGTAAAGTTCAGAGGACAAAAGGAAGACCCCATGAACAACTTCATGACACATGGACCATGTGTCATTACATTCACACCGACAGCCACACCACAACAGTACATAGCAAACATCGAATACGCAAACGAAGAAAACAAGAACAAAGTCATCAAAGCAAATACCAAGTCAAAGTCCCAAAATATAATGGAGAAAATGGGGTACATAGCAGGCAAAGGTTTAGGAAAACAACTACAAGGCAGGATGGAGCCAGTAAAAGCGGTACCAAATGAATACAGACAGGGCTTAGGTGCTACCGCCCTAGACTATTATTCAGACTACAATGACACAAATTGTGTCACCGAACAAAACCTAGGACCACCAGTCATCACAGAAGAACCAGGAGAAATAATAAGAGTAAACAATAAATGAGAAAACATTGTCAATAAGCATAAGAGGAAACCCAGAAAATATAAAAGCAGACTTAAAACAATTTGGACCATGCGACATAGAAACAGTTTACACGGACCAACTAGGCAATACTAAATTAGTAGTAAGGTACCAAATACCTCTACACAATAAAAAAGCTGTGGAACACGCAACAGCATCAATAAAAGATTATATACAACATACAATACAAGAAATCCCCGTGCAAACATCATCAGCAACAACAAGGAATATACCACTGGTCCTCCCGATACCATCATCACTACCACCAGCAGTTCGAACACCACTATTAGCGACGCCACCAACAACACCAACAACACAACTACAAAAATTGCCGAGTGAAAGGACAATACCTATGCCGAAAGTAGTAACAGGACCATTAGACGATACGGCAGGACTAAGGTTCTGTGCCCAAGTACCTTTAGGCATGGATCCTGAAACGTTCGCAAAAATATTTGCTGTGTTTGGACCACTGGACCACATAACTTTTATCCCGCACAAAAAACAAGAATACAATACACCACTAAGGAAATACTTGGCTTTTGTACAATATTTTAACAAAGGGGATGCAAAAAAAGCCATAGTTAGGTCAAAAAAGCCATAGGTTTAAACAGAAATCGGCATCACCAAGGCATCACCGAAAAAACGAAACACAATATAGAAAAAACCACAGTGTATGCGGCAGAATAAGTGATTACAGGAATAAAGTGGACCACGAATTCGTATGCAAGATACAGAACGGACAAAATCTAAAATATCACAAAGAGTGTGGAAAATACATCCAGTATCAATACATGGATGATCATGAGCACCACTGCACAAGGGACCAAGAACAAGACGTATGCCTCGATATAGAAGACGAGCAAACATACAGGACCCAATCAACATCACCAGATGTGATAATAATGGAGGAAATAGATTTACGAGAAATACCACAAGAGCATGACAAAATAAACATACAAAGAACAACAATGTACTAGAACATCAACCCAGTCGGTAATCAAGAACAGATTTTATGGATAGAAGAAAATCATGGACCAATCATCGAGAAAGAGAAAGATAAAAAGAGCATTTACAGTTTTGCACCATTATCACAATAAATTTTTCTTTCTTTCTTTAGTTATAAAATTTTTTCTTATTGATTAACATTGTATATGGCACCAAAAACTAGGGGGACCCAAAATAAATAATATATTTTTGTATACTTTAACAATTACACCAAATTTAATTGCAATCCTTATGTATCCATACAATTAGAATATAAAATATAAAATTGTACACTAACAAAATGAAGTACTTAGACATAAGTCAATTAATTAGCGCAGGAAATCAAATTACTAACAATTTAGAATATAAGACATTTAATGTAAGACCACGGACCATGACAACCAAAGTAAGTGAAAAATTATTTAAAAAACACGTCCAATACCAACAATACCAACAATTAACATTAAAGAAACAGAATGATTCGAACAGCCCTACAACCACCCACCCGAACATAAAAAAAACCCATGAAAGTCTCGTCAATGGGATTTCTCCACCCGAAATTTAACCAATCACACACCAGGTGCGTATGATGAGGAAAATCATCATAAGCTAGACACATCAAAGAGTTATGAGTAAAAGCATCAACGCGTGATAAAAAACATATAGATCACGTGCTGAGCAATCACTCACAAAACATTAACAACATTACAAAAGAAGAGAAACAATACAATTGACTGGAGACCAGAATAAATAATATCAAAATAAGAAACAAATTTGTTGCAATTACAACAAAAACAAACTAAAGCCCTTACCCCTTCAAATACATCGAATCATTCTGAAACAAATTTTTTTTCTTTCACTGGAACACATCGAACAAAACTTCTGTTTCTTCTTTTCCACTTATAGCACCACGTACCTCAAAATAACAGTGTTAATCGCTTCTCGAGGACGAGAAACGTTCTCAAGGGGGGGAGGATGTTACGTGACGACTTTCCTGATCTATATCTGAAATAATAATTTCAAGTGTAGGATCGAGAAAGTTCCACACGTATAAAGGTACAGCGAGACTCAAGGCCACAAAAATATCAAGTGGCTAAGAATCTCGCTAAACTAAACAACTTCCCCGCCAACGTCTAGAACCGCACGTGCGGAGCTACGTTGCAGTTTCAGTGCGTAGCTAGTTGCCAGGCCCCGTAAGGCCTAATGAGTGCAACAAGCGTCGACAATGTAACGCGGCAAAGGGGAAGTAAGCTGGCGACAGCGTGGGAGGTCCGGAACCTCTTCCGAGCGCTCTCGAACCACGCGACTCTCACACTCCGTGATCGGGCGACGAAGCCGGCGGACCATATAGAGTTTTTCTTCAGATCAGATTTATTTGTTCGAGAGTTTATTTGTTAGAGTAGAGATAGAGAAGAAAGATCAATTTTTCCTATTTGTTGGTTTGAGAGTTTCATAAATCATTTTGACGAAAGATTTATAAAAGATAAAATAAAGAGGAGAATATACAATTATTTGGACCACAACTTTGCCAATTTAAATCATTCCAAACCATTCAACCCGAATTCCGATAAAGCACAAAGGTAGAGATTTCAGAAAGAAGAGCAATCAAACCGACGACACATACAAGTTATAACACAAGGTAAGAGACTTAAATAAATATTCAGTGGTTGAATAAACACTCGCGACAAAAGGAGAGAATAAAAGAATCGATCGAGGGAGCGAAACGCATGACGTGACCATTCATGCTTTTTGCTCGATAGCTGTATAGTTGTCTGTGCACATCAGACTCGTTAAAATAAATAACATTTTCAAGGGAGATTAATTTAAAATATCCTGTAACACTCGGGGAGCGTGGGGTGATTGGGTTTACACATTTTGGTTTTAAATTTATTTCTCGCCAAGCTCGTCTTATTTCTATGTGCCGACGTGTTTTAAAAATAAATTATTGTACTCAGAAGCAAGAGGTACTTGGGTTTACCTATTTAGGTTTCAAATTTTATTCTCGCATCGCTTGCCTTCCTCCGATGGTGTTTTTAGAATCAATTATTGTACTCGGGAGCGTGGGGTACTTAAGTTTAAGCATTTTGGGTTAAAATTTATTCCACGGTTTGCTCGCCTTTCTTTGATGTATCGTCGTGTTTGTAGAATAAATTATTGTACTCGGGAGCATGGGGTGCTTGGGTGAACACATTTTGGTTTTAAATTTATTCTCGCTTCGCTTGCCTTCCTCCGTTGTCCCGACGTGTTTTTAAAATAAAAAATTGTACTAGGAAGCGTGGGGTGATTGGGTTTAAAAAAATAGGATTTCTGATTTATTTCTCGATTGCTCGCCTTTCTTTGATGTGCCAAAGTGTAGCTTAAATATATTATTAAACTCAGGAGGCGTGGGGTGCTTGGGTTCAAGAATTTTGGGTTTCGATTTATTCCTCGCTTTGCTCGCCTTCTTTTGTTGTGCTAATGTGTTTCTAAAATAAATAATTGTACTCGGGAGCATGGGGTACTTAAGTTTAAGCATTGTGGGTTAAAATTTATTCCTCGCTAAGCTCGCCTTCTTCCTATGTGCCGACGTGTTATAAAAATAAATTATTGTACTCGGAAGCAAGGGGTACTTGGGTTTACCTATTTAGGTTTCAAATTTTATTCTCGCTTCGCTTGCCTTCCTCCGATGTCCCGACGTGTTTTTAAAATAAAAAATTGTACTAGGAAGCGTGGGGTGATTTGGTAAAAAAATAGGATTTCTGATTTATTTTTCGCTTGCTCGCCTTTTTTTAATGTGCCAAGGTGTAGCTCAAATAAATTATTATTAAACTGAGTGGGCGTGGAGTGCTTGGGTTTAAGCGTTTCATGTTTCGATTTATTCCTCGCATTGCTCGCCTACTTTTGATGTACCGACGTGTTTTTAAAATAAATAATTGTATTCGCGGAGCGTAAGGTTTACACATTTAGGTATTAGATTTATTCCTTGCTAAGATCGCCTTCCTTACATGTTCGGTCGTGTTTTTAGAATAAATTATTGTACTCGGGAGCGTTGGGTTATTAGGTTTACAAATATAGGATTTCTGATTTATTTCTCGCTTGCTCGCCTTTCTTTGATGTGCCGTCGTGTTTTTAAAATAAATAATTGTACTCAGGGAGCGTGCGGTGATTGGGTGAACACATTTTGTTTTTAAATTTATTCCTCGCTAAGCTCGCCTTCTTCCTATGTGCCGACGTGTTTTTAGAGTAAATTATTATACTCGGAAGCGTAGGGCACTTTTGTTTACCAATTTAGGTTTCAAATTTTATTCTTGCTTCGCTTGCCTTCCTCCGATGTCCCGACGTGTTTTTAAAATAAAAAATTGTACTAGGAAGCGTGGGGTGATTGGGTTTAAAAAAATAGGATTTCTGATTTATTTCTCGGTTGCTCGCCTTTCTTTGATGTGCCAAAGTGTAGCTTCAATATATTATTAAACTCAGGAGGCGTGGGGTGCTTGGGTTCAAGCATTTTGGGTTTAGATTTATTCCTCGCTCAGCTCGCATTCCTTCGATGTGCTGGCGTGTTTATAAAATAGATTATTGTACTAGAGAGCGTAGGGTACTTTTGTATACCAATTTAGGTTTCAAATTTTATACTTCTTTCGCTTGCTTTCCTCTGATGTGCCGACGTCTTTTTATAATAAATAATTGTACTAGAAAGCGTGGGGAGATTGGGTTTACAAATATAGGATTTCAGATTTATTTTCCGCTTGCTCGCTTTTCATTAATGTGCCGAGGTATAGCTTAAATATATTATTACACTCAGGGGGCGATAGGGACTTGGGTTTAGATTTATTCCTCGCTCCGCTCGCATTCCTTCGATGTGCTGGCGAGTTTTGAAAATAAATTATTATACACGGGAGCGTAGGGTACTTTTGTTCACCAATTTAGGTTTCAAATTTTATTCTTGCTTCGCTTGCTTTCCTCTGATGTGCCGACGTCTTTTTAAAATAAATAATTGTACTCTAGATCGTGGGGTACTTAAGTTCAAGCGATTTGGGTTAAGATTTATTCCGCGCAATTCCCATTAATGTGCCGAGGTGTAGCTTAAATATATTATTAAACTCAGGGGCATGGGGTGTTCGGGTTTAAGCGTCTTAGGTTTTGATTTATTCCGCGCTTCGCTCGCCTTCTTCTAATGATCCAACTTATTTTTAAAATGAATAATTGTATTCGGGGAGCGTGAGGTAATTGGGCTTACACATTTAAGTTTTAGATTTATTCTTCGCTTACTCGCCATTCTTAAATGTGCCGACGTGTTGTTAAAATAAATAATGGCACTAGAGAGCATGGGGTGATTGGGTTTACAAATATAGGATTTCTGATTTATTTTCCGCTTTCCCGCCTTTCATTAATCTGCCGAGGTGTAGCTTAAATATATTATTACACTCAGGGGGCGATAGGTACTTGGGTTTAGATTTATTCCTCGCTCAGCTCGCATTCCTTCGATGTGCTGGCGCGTTTATAAAATAGATTATTGTACTAGAGAGCGTAGGGTACTTTTGTTTACCAATTTAGGTTTCAAATTTTATACTTGTTTCGCTTGCTTTCCTCTGATGTGCCGACGTCTTTTTATAATAAATAATTGTACTAGAAAGCGTGAGGAGATTGGGTTTACAAATATAGGATTTCTAATTTATTTTCCGCTTGCTCGCTTTTCATTAATGTGCCGAGGTATAGCTTAAATATATTATTACACTCAGGGGGCGATAGGGACTTGGGTTTAAGCGTTTTGGGTTTAGATTTATTCCTCGCTCCGCTCGCATTCCTTCGATGTGCTGGCGTGTTTTGAAAATAAATTATTATACTCGGGAGCGTAGGGTACTTTTGTTCACCAATTTAGGTTTCAAATATTATTCTTGCTTCGCTTGCTTTCCTCTGATGTGCCGACGTCTTTTTAAAATAAATAATTGTACTAGAGAACGTGGGGTACTTAAGTTCAAGCGTTTTGGGTTAAGATTTATTCCGCGCTTCGCTCGCCTTTCTTCGATTTCCGACGTGTTGTTAAAATAAATAATTGTACTAGAGAGCGTGGGGTGATTGGGTTTACACATTTTGGTTTTAAATTTATTTCTCGCCAAGCTCGTCTTCGTTCTATGTGCCGACGTGTTTTAAAAATAAATTATTGTACTCGGAAGCAAGAGGTACTTGGGTTTACCTATTTAGGTTTCAAATTTTATTCTCGCTTGCTTGCCTTCCTCCGATGGTGTTTTTAGAATCAATTATTGTACTCGAGAGCGTGGGGTACTTAAGTTTAAGCATTTTGGGTTAAAATTTATTCCACGGTTTGCTCGGCTTTCTTTGATGTGTCGACGTGTTTGTAGAATAAATTATTGTACTCGGGAGCGTTGGGTGCTTGGGTGAACACATTTTGGTTTTAAATTTATTCTCGCTTCGCTTGCCTTCCTCCAATGTCCCGACGTGTTTTTAAAATAAAAAATTGTACTAGTAAGCGTGCGGTGATTGGGTAAAAAAATAGGATTTCCGATTTATTGTCCGCTTGCTCGCCTTTTTTTAATGTGCCAAGGTGTAGCTCAAATAAATTATTATTAAACTGAGAGGACGTGGAGTGCTTGGGTTTAAGCGTTTCATGTTTCGATTTATTCCTCGCATTGCTCGCCTACTTTTGATGTACCGACGTGTTTTTAAAATACATAATTGTATTCGCGGAGGAATCTAATACCTAAATGTGTAAGGTTTACACATTTAGGTATTAGATTTATTCCGTGCTAAGATCGCCTTCTTTACATGTTCAGTCGTGTTTTTAGAATAAATTATTGTACTCGGGAGCGTTGGGTTATTAGGTTTACAAATATAGGATTTCTGATTTATTTCTCGCTTGCTCGCCTTTCTTTGACGTGCCGACGTGTTTTTAAAATAAATAATTGTACTCTGGGAGCGTGCGGTGATTGGGTGAACACATTTTGTTTTTAAATTTATTCCTCGCTAAGCTCGCCTTCTTCCTATGTGCCGACGTGTTTTTAGAGTAAATTATTGTACTCGGAAGCAAGGGGTACTTAAGTTTAAGCATTTTGGGTTAAAATTTATTCATAGTGAGTATGGCGTAAGTGGGTTCACACATTCAGATTTTAGATTTATCCCTTGCTTTGCTTGCCTTCCTTCAAGGTGCCGAGGTGTAGCTTAAATATATTATTACACTCAGGGGGCGATAGGTACTTGGGTTTAAGCGATTTGGGTTTAGATTTATTCCTCGCTCAGCTCGCATTGCTTCGATGTGCTGGCGTGTTTTTAAAATAAATTATTATACTCGGGAGCGTAGGGTACTTCTGTTCACTAATTTAAGTTTCAAATTTTATTGAAATTTAAATAAATAATTGTACTAGAGATCGTGGGGTACTTAAGTTCAAGCGTTTTGGGTTAAGATTTATTCCGCGCAATTCCCATTAATGTGCCGAGGTGTAGCTTAAATATATTATTAAACTCAGGGGGCATGGGGTGTTCGGGTTTAAGCGTCTTAGGTTTTGATTTATTTCTCGCTTCGCTTGCCTTCTTCTAATGATCCAACTTGATTTTAAAATGAATAATTGTATTCGGGGAGCGTGAGGTAATTGGGCTTACTCATTTAAGTTTTAGATTTATTCTTCGCTTGCTCGCCATTCATAAATGTGCCGACGTGTTTTTAGAATAAATTATTGTACTAGATAGCGTGAGGAGATTGGGTTTACAAATACAGGATATCTGATTTATTTTCCGCTTTCCCGCCTTTCATTAATGTGCCGAGGTGTAGCTTAAATATATTATTACACGCAGGGGGCGATAGGTACTTGGGTTTAGATTTATTCCTCGCTCAGCTCGCATTACTTCGATGTGCTGGCGTGTCTTTAAAATAAATTATTATACTCGGGAGCGTAGGGTACTTTTGTTCACCAATTTAGGTTTCAAATTTTATTCTTGGTTCGCTTGCTTTCCTCCAATGTGCCGACGTCATTTTAAAATAAATAATTGTACTCGGGAGCGTAGGGTACTTTTGTTCACCAATTTAGATTTCAAATTTTATTCAAATTTAAATAAATAATTGTACTAGAGATCGTGGGGTGATTGGGTTTACAAATATAGGATTTATGATTTATTTTCCGCTTGCTCGCCTTTCATTAATGTGCCGAGGTCTAGCTTAAATATATTATTACACTCAGGTGGCATGGGGTGTTTGGGTTTAAGCGTCTTAGTATTTGATTTATTTCTCGCTTCGGTTGCCTTCTTCTAATGATCCAACTTGTTTTTAAAATGAATAATTGTATTCGGGGAGCGTGAGGTAATTGGGCTTACACATTTAAGTTTTAGATTTATTCCTCGCTCAGCTCGCATTCCTTCGATGTGCTGGCGTGTTTTTAAAATAAATTATTATACTCGGGAGCGTAGGATACTTTTGTTCACCAATTTAGGTTTCAAATTTTATTCTTGCTTCGCTTGCTTTCCTCCGATGTGGCGACGTCATTTTAAAATAAATAATTTTACTAGAGAGCGTAGGGTACTTTTGTTTACCAATTTAGGTTTCAAATTTTATTCTTGTTTCGCTTGCTTTCCTCTGATGTGTCGACATCTTTTTATAATAAATAATTGTATTAGAGAACGTGGGGTGATTGGGTTTACAAATCTAGGATTTCTGATTTATTTTCCGCTTGCTCGCCTTTCATTAATGTGCCGAGGTGTAGTTTAAATATATCATTACACTCAGGGGGCACGAGCGTCTTCTGAGCTGAGTGCTCGAGCGGCGGCTCCCAAGAGACAAAAAAAATTTCTCTTTGAGCTCGTGCTTTCGACTTGCACGAGCCTCGCCGGCTGAAAGAGCTCCTTGCTACTGTTATCTTTTGATGCGGCACGATATGTTGTGTGCTGAATTTCTCTTCTTTGCGAGGATTGATTTTCTTGTATGTTTCTGGATTTTTCCTGACTGCAGATAGTTTATCGATGCAGTTATCTCTTCTTCTGCGAATCCTTGCGCCACAAGGGATGCCAAAATGTGTCGGAAGAATGGGTGTACACGAGGAGAGAGAAGAGGCAGGGAAGTTCGGTGTCACTGTATTTATTATCCCAAAATATCGGAGCTCCGCTCGCTTGGAGTGTCGCCGGTGGTCTGCCCGCTCGCTCGTCGACGCCACTCGTCGACGGCGAGCGGTTCCACGTGCCGAAGTGCAGCGTTGCACTTCTGCACGCGGAAACATTCGGGCCGCGGTGTTCTTCCGCTGACGATGCGTCTGGCGCATCGCCGGAAATGCCGGCCATCGGAGATGCCGCCGGAGAGCCCAAAGCTCGTCCGTGACACCGAGTAAAATTATTTATTTTGACAACACGTCGGCACATCAAAGAAAGGCCAGCAAAGCGCGGAATAAATCTAATACCTTAATGTGTAAACCCAATTACCTCACGCTCCCCGAATACAATTATTCATTTCAAAAACACGTCGGCACATAGGAAGAAGGCGAGTCTAGCGAGAAATAAATCGAAACCCAAAACGATTAAACCCAAGCACCCCACGCCTCCTGAGTGTAATAATATATTTAAGCTACACCTCGGCACTTACAAGAAATACGAGCGAAGCAAAGAATAAATCTGTAATACTATATTTGTTAACCCTGTTACATCGTACGACCTATGCTTACTATTAGTAATATTTCTTTATGATTTGAACAATTCGATATGGCCTAAATTAAATAAAAACTGCTGAATCTCAATCTTCCAATGCGTCAGTGTCGCTTATGAATTGAGTTCGCAAAATGCAAAATAATCACTTTTGTAATACGATTTCGATTTACCTTGCGAATCAGCGAAATGATAAATCAGCAATTCGTGACGTTGTAAGCGAGCGCTACTTTCTATGTATATATTTTCCGCAATTTTAAGTTTGTAAATATTGCAAAAATTACACTACGAACGAAGGTTTTAAAAGGCCTTATACGCACTCAAACGAGCAGGTTTTCGTCGTCAGTCACGAGCTCCGTATCGCTCCGGTCCGACAATCGGTGAAAATTATTTTAAAACTTAAAGCCGCCTAGCCGCTATTATATATTTCTTACAAAGTCTAAATATACAGATTTTATAAAATACTTAGTTCCTTTAAATTGAATGAGAATATTATTTTACATTGAAACGAGATTTATTAATTACTTCCACTTCTAAAAATTATTTGAATAAACGATCGGTTTACCGTAACAAAGATCTTGTGAGTTATATTCATTTACGAGAAAATCCAAACTACCCAGTACGAGTCTACAGCTGCAATCTACTCAACTAGTACACGGTTCAACGTAAAGGTAAGCTTCTCATTTATTTTACTAACAGTGAGAGTGTTATCTCCGGCGGCATCTACGATGGTCGGCATTTCCGGCGATGCGCCAGACGCATCGTCAGCGGAAGAACACCGCGGCCCGAATGTTTCCGCGTGCAACGCTGCACTTCGGCACGTGGAACCGCTCGCCGTCGACGAGTGGCGTCGACGAGCGAGCGGGCAGACCACCGGCGACTCTCCAAGCGAGCGGAGCTCCGATATTTTGGGATAATAAATACAGTGACACCGAACTTCCCTGCCTCTTCTCTCTCCTAGTGTACACCCATTCTTCCGTCACATCGAGGAGCGTGGGGTGATTGGGTTTACACATTTTGGTTTTAAATTTATTTCTCGCTAAACTCGCCTTCTTCCTATGTGCCGACGTGTTTTTGAAATGAACAATTGTATTCGGGGAGCGTGAGATAATTGGATTTACACATTAAGGTAATAGAATTATTTCCTTCTAAGCTCACCTTCCTTACATGTGCCGACGTGTTTTTAGAATAAATTATTGTACTAGGGAGTGTGGGGTACTTAAGTTCAAGCGTTTTGTGTTAAGATTTATTCCGCGCTTCGCTCGCCTTTTACCAATATGAATTTATTCATATTTTTTTGCCACGAATACGGAATTCCGATATCAGATTCGTGCTTGGTAACCCCAATAATAGTATATATTTGATCTTTTTTGTGAATCGTAATAAAAGTAAATTTCGCTATTATTTATGTAAAAACAATGGTTTAAACAAATGATTTTGCAAATGTGATATCAAATTAGTGATCAGCGACATTTGAAACTCCCGGAATAACACTAGTGTTTGTCATTATTTTGCAATAATTTTCATAAACAGCATTGTTTAAGTAAATCATTTTAAAGGTGAATTTTACCATAAATTATTTAAAAACAATTGTTTGTACTTTCCTATTAATAAAAATACGACAAGAAACAATTTTCCGAGCCATATAGTGCAAAAACGCATGTATATTTCACTACTTTCATTAGTCTTTTTCTTGCCAAGGTTTTTACTTCTGAAAAAATTTTTTTTAGGGAGATATCACATCTTTTACAAAGCATATTGTTCTTGAAATCTTGATCTGTTTGATAGACCACAAGATACTATTGCTTTAGATATTGATCTCATCGCTCATATAATCGTATAGCATTATTATATGTACATAATATATAATTGCACAATCGCGTGCCTGAATAGCAGATGAATGTCGGTAAAGTAGATTATAACTGCTGTAACTACTGGCGAATGATACATTTCAGCGGAAGTCACGTGACCGGAGGAGACAAAATATCGGGAGAAGAAACTCTGACGAAAAAAAAAATTTACCGAGCAAATTTTCAACTCGCAATATTAAGTTAATAATAAAATATATTTGAATGAGTCCTTTTAAAGATGAAAGATTAGCTTAATATATTTCAAATAGATACCAATAGATAGCGCATACACGCAATACTAATGATTTAAATGCAATCAAGATTTTTGTTGGAGGTTAGAAAACCCAATTTTAAAGTATATAGGGTCGCCCTGTCCTGAAGCAAACTTCGTCGTTTCTTGCCAGTGCGGCGCTATCGCGCATCTTGATTCATAATATATGAATTACGAAAAATTGCATGTCTCAAAAACATTAGTAAAATGTCATGAAACCTTGCCCAAAAATAAAATTTACATATAATTTTTAAATTATTTCTGTACATATTTTATAAATAATATATATTAATATTTTTAAATGTTCCATTAAAATATTGTATATCAATATTTTTTAAATATTTTATAAATATTTTTTCGTTTCTTTGGAACGTTAAAAATTATATAATATACACTAACTAAATTATTAAAAAGTCATCTATGTGCCTAAATGTTACCGCTAATGAGGTCCGAAAAGTGAATTGCACAGATATTTTTATCTTATCAGTATGCAAGCCAGTTACTGTCAACATTCAAATCTGTCATTATCATGCTAAATCGATGTTATTGAAGTTCAACGTCTTTTTCTTCACGTAGAGACTTGTTAAATTATTTGAAAACAGACTGCCATATCTTGATCTTAAAAAGCCATAGGGGGCTTTAGCGACAAAATATACAGATAGGTCTATCTTTAAAATAAAGTCAGGGGGGTTAAGAATTATTTGGATAAATTTTAAATAATAGCGTTGCAGGAAACATGGCTGGAAAAGGACAAGGAGAATGACTAGTTAAATGAGTCAGATAGGAACAATAATTGGGAGACGAAGGCTGCAGTAACACTGAATAGAAAAGGTAGGTGTATAGGAGGAGTATTAGTAGGTAGTGATTGTATAGATATAGCAGGAAATTTGAGTCAGCTCACAAACGATTAGCATACAATTTAGAAATAAAACCTGCAAACAAAGATTTGATAGCCTCCATCAGTCTGCTCAAGGCAGGAAGTGCGTGAAGAAAATTCTACGATCGTAAATACGTCACAAAGTTCATCAACACATAGGGGCTAAATTAATACTTCAAGGAGATACTGAATCTATGGAAACTCATTCTTTTGACACATGGAATTGATCACATAGATTTATTTTTCAGCAGCTTTTTTTGAGTAAACCTGATTTTTCATATTTCTAAAACGTTTTTAAGCCACAGCATACAAAAATTAAGTCAGCTCATTAACGATTAGCATAGAATTTATAAACAAAACCTGCAAACAATGATTTTATAGCTTTCATCGGTCTACCCGAGGCAGGTGGGGCGTAAAGAACAATCTACGATTGTAAATTCGTCACAAATTTCATCAACGCGTAAGGGCCCAATTAATACTTTAAGGAAAAACTGAATCTATGAAAAATCTTTCTTTTGACACATGGAATAATCACATACATTTAGTAAGCAGCCTTTTTGAGTAAACATAATTTTTCATATTTTTAAACCTTTTTAAGCCATAGCATACGAAATATGAGTCAGCTCACGAACAATTAGCTTAGGATTGAGAAATGAAACCTGAAAACAAAGATTTGATAGCTTCCCTCGAAATATTATTCTTTAAAAAAAAAGCAAAGAAATATGTTTAAAAACAATCCGTGATATTCAATCAGGTGAAAAAGAATCTGTTCATATGGATGTGACTACTTTGCAATTGCCGAATTTGAATGTAGAACTTGCGAAGGAAAATGTAAATGAATTTAGTCATATGTATTGAGGTTTATGATTATTTAATATATTTGGTATTTTAGATAAATAAACTCAATTTCATATAAAATGCTTAACTATCTATTTTATGAAAGAAAGTGTAACGATAATAAGCGTCCGTAGCCATAAAAAAGATTATTGTATCATTCAATAATAACTTTAATTTTTTGCTACGAACTGAAATCATAAAAAAACAAGCAATATTCCTGACTACTGAACAATGTAAAAAGAAAATCTGCTGGCTCTTGCCAGTGTATTTAAAAATCACATTTGATTTATACCACCGTCAAACCTCGAAACTTCAATGCAAAAACTTACTTGCTGATATTAATTGTCGATGACAATAATGAGGACTTGTAAGTATTATTTCCAAATGCGATGCTAATCGTTCGTCAGCTGACATATTTACTGTATAGATAGATCACAAGCATAGTAGGAATAGAGAAATGTCTATTTTCTCGAAAAGAGTTGCTTACTAAATGTATATGATCAATTCCATGTGTAAAAGAGAAAGATTTTCCATAGCTTTAATTTTTTTAAAATAATTAATAGAACACTTACGCGCTAATGAAATTTGTGACGTATTTACGATCATAGATTGTTTTCCGCGCCACACCTGCCTTTGGTAGACCGATGGAAGCTATCAAATCTTTTTTTGCAGGTTTTATTTCTAAATTTCATGCTATATGTTCGTGACCTGACTTATTTTCCGTATGCTTCGGTTCAGAATGGTTTAAGAAATATGGAAAATTAAGTTTACTCAAAAAAAGCTGTTTACTAAAAGTATGTGATCAATTTCATGTGTTAAAAGAAAGATTTTCTATAGATTGAGTATTTCCTCGAAGTATTAGTTTAGCCCTTACGCGTTCATGAACTTTGACGCATCTCTGATCGTATATTTTTCTTTGCGCATCACCTGCCTCGGGTAGACCGATAGAAGCTATCTAATCTTAGTTGGCAGGTTTTTTTCCAAATTCTATGCTAATTGTTCGAAAGCTGACTCATTTTTCGCATGCTGTGGCCCAGGAAATGTCTAATAAATGTATGTGATTAATTCTATGTGTCAAAAGAAAGATTTTCTATAGATTGAGTATTTCCTCAAAGTATTAATTTAGCCCTTACGCATTGATAAACTTTGTGACGCATCTCTGATCGTAGATCTTTCTTTGCGCATCATCTGCCTCGGGTAGACCGATGAAAGCTATTAAATCTTTGTTTACAGGTTTTATTTCCAAATTCTATTAATCGTTCGTGAACTGACTAATTTTTCGCATGCTGTGGCCCAAAAACCTTTTAGAAATATGAAAAATTAGGTTCACTTAGAATAAGCTGCCTACTAAGTGTATGTGATCAATTCCATGTGTCAAAAGAAAGGTTTTCCATTGATTTAGTATTTCCTTGAAGTAATTATTCAGCCCTTACGCATTGATGAACTTCGTGACGCATTTACGATCGTAGATTTTTCTTCACGCACCACCTGCCTCAGGTAGACCGATGGAAGCTGTCAAACTTTTGCTTGCAGGTTTTATTTCTAAATTTTATACTAACCTTTCTGTGTCTCAGAAAGGTTTTAGAAATATGGAAATGTCTATTTACTTCAAAAAGCTGCTTACTAAATGTATGTGATCGAATAAATACGACAAAGAAGATACTCTTCATAGACTTAGTATTTTATCAACGTAATAATTTAGGCTTAACATTTATTAGTTGCTTCAAGTTTTGAGACTCGCTGCTGCGGATTATGGCTTCAGTTCTGCTTTCCCTGTTGCTTTGATTACGTACTTATTCCTTTGATAACTACGCTTGAGCATTTGGTAGGGGTTAGCTACTTCTGAGACTACCCTGGTAGAAGAATTAGCTTGGGTGTTGGTTTGCCTAATAAGAATAACCTTATTTCTTTCGTTAAAAATTACCTAATTTTTAACCAATTTCATACTTATTATAAGTTTATATGCTCGTCGAATGCAACCATAACCTATATAAAGTGCATTGCGAAGCGACAATAAATAAAAACTCCGTATATGTTGATGGAAATGAGTCTAGTTTTGCTATGCGGGGGTTTTTGCGGTCGCAGAACACGAATATTGTGACGGCAACGCTTCTCGAGGTACCTGGTGCCCAGGGTGGACGGTATTACGTCGTCTTCTGGGGTTTTGTGGAAATCGAAAACAAAATCTGACGTAACTTAGTACTCGGGGGGGGGGGGGGGAGTTCAGAATACGAATATCGTGACGGCAATGCTCCCCGAGGTACCCGGTGCCCAGAGTGGACAGTTTCCTTCGACTCAGCATAACCTCCCTTTCACGATTTCGGACGACCGCGTGGGTAGGAATCACACCACCCAGGGAGTCTATAAAAGAGGATGCATGCGGACGCTCGCTTTTAATTCCACCACTCACGATTCAGCACTAGACAGGTAGTTTTGACTCGGAGACCACAGATACAATCGTATACTTAGAACGCACATTCTCCGAGATCACTTTAACACGCGTTCTCTCTTTAATACAATCAGTCCATTGTGAATTACGATTAATAAACAGACATATTCACCAATAATCTCTAGTGTTTATTCATTACCCCGGTATTTTCGCAGCAACCGTGAGCTTAAAACCTTACGAAGAACAAAACCATCGACCCTTACACATAAAATTTTCTGGTGCTAAGTGTGGGGTTTTGTGCGCAAAAAATACGGGAGTATTTTAACACCGCGATTGAGATAGATTACTTTGTTATCATTTTAATCCAACAGACGGGAAGGAAGGATGAACCTTGCCTGTGTACTCATCATTGCAGCCACCTTAAGGTAAGTCAAGTAAATTTTAATAAAAAACTAACAATTATAGCCTGGGACTAACACCATTGAGAACTTCTCGGTTCGGATAGCTAATAACTAACTTAAACCGCTCCAGAATATTAAATTCCGTGGTCTTAGATACCGTGATAAAATACGAAATATGGAATCCATGTGATTATAAAATGTCGAACTTAAACAAACATAATAGTCTCAAAATACAGAAAATATTTACACGCGAGGCTAACGATGTCACTTTTCAAAGACGTTTGCAAGAATTTGAGATGTTAGCAGAACCGGTGCTACTTCTGCACGCCCGATTAACGATCGCTTTACAACTCGTGGACGTGGCCATGGCATATGAGGATGTCAATGCATTATTTGATAAATTGAAACTTAACATACGAACATACATATGCGCAAATAACATGTGTATACTGCACCATAATCGCTCTCATCGTCGAATATCTAACTACAATCGGAAGAAAATGAATAATCTAACTTCAGAAAATAAAAGAGCTATCGAGCAGATAGCAAATAAGATTTTAAACACGTGGAAACTCAAAACAGAAAAGAAACAGATTATTAGGACTACAACAACGGAAGATAAGGTTTTCATGTCTATTCTAGGAAATGCAGAGAAACAAAACAAACAACTTATGCTGGCAGAAAACTATGAAAATTGTGACGTACCCAAACCCTCTATTACAAAACACATACATTTGTTAAACAGGAGCAAAAGGTAGAAGATGATATTATAAAACATATTAAGGAGATAAAAAAACCAATCGAATCAGTATTCACTAAGATTGATAACATGGTTGAGAACAATAATACGAAAGCTTTATTATCAGAGGTGGCGACAGCACCTGGGCAGCCTATATTGCAGTCAAACAATATTCGCATGTCATATGGTGATCTTAACTACCTAGGATCAAATAAAGCAATATTTTATCTCGACAGAGGAATGAGGGGAAAGCAAATATTCACAAACTCGATGGATAAGCTAGAAAGACAGCCACCACATAAAGATATCGTAACAACGAATATAGACCTAGTATAGAAGAACCATCACGGGTTATAAAGGGGGGACAGAATCTAGCTCGTATTTGAAGATATGTGTTTTTATGTATTTTTTACAATAAAAAATTATATAAACAATACAAAAATGATTATTTAATGTTTCTATATACCCCTTATGCCCCTAACAACTATTAGTTGGTAAGATAAAATTTTCTCTTAAGATAATAACCACGAAAACACAGCACGTACCAGTTTCCCGCTCGATCTTGCTATGTAAATAGCGCGAAGAGCTTATATATCAATGCTATATGCAGCGACGAGTTGCTCGCAGTTTTTAAACATTTATTTTGCATAAAATTGTGTCTAGTTTTTATAAATAATAATAGCGCGATTTAGTTTAACAATCTGTGAGATTGTATTTATACCTGTGCTGTTCTCAATCGATGAAAAAACTGTTTGGGGGTTATCATCATGCCACCTCCACGAACCAGATGTGTTTACAGCGACTGCGAGAGTTCAAAGGCGAAAAATCCTGGACTGACTTTTCACCGATTTCCCATGGATGAGATACGGTAAGCTTTTTAACTAGACAATCGTTGTTACTTACGTCAACAAATACAATAAAAAAGATAGTAACGGAACGTTATATATATATATATATATATA
>JAZHPH010000240.1:134417-154161 GCA_037356405.1 Nasonia oneida | reverse complement strand
AATATATATATATATATATATATAAACTGCTTTCATTTCAGTTAGACCAAACTGAATTACAGAATTTTGCGGAAACTTTATTTCATGTTTAGATTAATCCCAGGTAAAAGTTGAATGAAATGTTTGTTGAAACATTTCTAAAAAAAGAATTATTTTCTGAATTTCGTTTTTGCATGGCGTTGGTGCTTTTGAAAATTGTTTCACCGAGTAATTGATTTTTATTTTACACTGGATTAATTACGGTTATCTATTTTTTTTGTAAAATATTAAATATTATTACGTAACACTGATTTCGTTTTTCTTTGGAGGCAATGCATGTTGGTATTTACTGTCATTTTTTAAAATAAATTACACCTTTTTTGCACATCACTGTTTCCAGTTATATTTAAATGCAAATTTTATAGTACAATTTATTTAATTATATATTATTATTATAAACAAATCATTTTTTGCTATAGCTTAATTAAATATAAATTTAAAATAAAAATAAATTTTGTACCCCCTCCAATGAATATGTACCTTTTTCACATTTAAAAATATACAATGAATTAGTGGTCGAGCGGTTAAAGGAGATCTCGTATATTTTGCTACATTTAAAGATCGTGAGTTCGAATCCACCCCATTTTTTTTTTTTTTTTTTTTTTATATAATTAATGATTACAAGATATTTTAATTATTATTGTTGTATTTTTTAGTGAAAAAGGTGCATTTATTAATTGGTATAGAGTTATTAATAGTAGTAATATCTTTATTTCTTGTATATATTTTACATCTGTTTACATTTCTTAGATAATTACATTTCTTATAGTCTTATTAATATTTTAAGCGCGTGATGTGTGATTATTTATTTATAGTTTGAGATTGTTTCTTGAAGATTGGTTTTTTGACTATGTATTCTATCATTTTTTGGTTATTTATTTGCAAATGATTTACTGCACAAACGTAAAATGATACGTCCACAACGAATGTATTTTTTTCTTAATCAATATAAAAAAGTCACGTACTTTTTTATTTTAACTACCTTGTTGGCAAAAAATTTAACTATCTATATAAACAAATTTTATTTATTTATTTATTCCACTAGTATACATTTACTTTACAATTAAGCAAACCCACAGAGAGAAATGAATCTCTGTACGTGGCCCGGTCTAACAGAACTTAAAACTATCGTATAAAACTATTAACAAACTTAATTAGTATTAAATTACCGCTCATACATTAATTAAAATTAGATAATACATTACAAGGATAGTGTCTAGACTCATATTACTGAATTCTATAATTGTGCTCATGAAGTAAATTATTAAATAGTTTAACAGCCATTATTGGTCTATTGTTAAACCCTATCGTTTTATACAGTTTCGGTAGGACCAACTACTTATTTCTAGTTTTACTATTAGAGTTGATATACATTAATGACTCGTACGCAAATATTTAAGTTGAGTGGTTTTACATTATCGTAACAATATCCTAATTTTGTAGACAGTCGGAATGGATTCTTCGATCTGGAAATTTCAGTCTGAATGACTTGACAACGCAGCAGCTAGACAATAAGCGCATTTGCTCTCTGCATTTTGCAGTAGACGATGTCGCATATACAGATCAGGCAGGTACGCAAAAATTAAAAAATTCTGTAGTTCCAAAAAAATATCTGTCGGATGCAGTTTTAGAAGACTCTCAAGAAGTTGATGAACATGTCACTCATGAGGTGGATTTGCCTATTAATGATGGATTATCTCATGATAATTTAAATTTTGATTCGACAACATTAATTAATCTAGAGCCGGCGTTAATCGATTTAAATGAGCCATCATGTTCTACTTCATTAGCTAAGCACAAAGTAGATTCCGTTAACACCGATGACAATTCTTTTCACACCACTAAAACATCCACGTTTGAAAACTCATTCAAAAAATTGAAAGAACAAGTAGCTTCATTAGCTAAACAATTACTTAAAAAAGATGAAAAGTGTAAAAATTCCATCGACTTGTACAAAAAAGCCGCTATTACTCAACAACAAAAATATAAAAGTAAAATCACTAATTTGCAAACATCTTTAAAAAATAAAAACAAAAAAATCGGGAACTTGAATAAAAAAGTTTTAAAAATTAAAGAAAATGATGATATTATTAAAGACTATCAAAAGTTGAATAAAAAACAATTAGATTTTTTTAAAATGCAGGCGAACCATGTAAAAGGAAAGAAAGCTTGGTCAGACGATGAAAAACAATTTGCTTTACAGTTGTTTTATACATCTCCTAAAGCTTATTGTTTTTTACGCGAGAAAAAAAATTTGCTTTGCCTTCTGTAACTAGTATTAGAAGATGGGTTAATGAAATAGATTTAGCTCCGGGAAAATCGGAAAATTTATCTCAATTATTAAAAGCTAAAGGCGAATCGATGTCACTTAAAGAGCGCGAATGTGTTTTAATGTGGGATGAGATGAGTAATAAGAAATGGTTAGAGTACAATTCGAAAAAAGATTACGTAGAAGGATTTATGGATTTAGGTGAACACGGTCGTAGTGCTGAAGCGGGTAATCATGTTTTAGTTTTTATGATAAGGGGAAGACAGTACGATTGGAGACAACCTATCGTTTACTATATTTCGCATAACGCCGTTAGCGGTACTCAACTTTCTACAATTATTTTGGATGTATTGGATTTTGTAGAAAAAACAGGTTTTAAAGTAAAATCAATGGTTTGCGATGGGGGTGCTCCAAATCGATCTGCTGTGAATATTTTAAAAATTACTAAAGAGAAACCTTTTATTATGCGATATGAACGTAGAATTTTTTTTAATTACGATGCTCCTCATCTACTTAAATGTCTTCGTAACAATTTTAGAACTCACGAAATGATAGTTGACGATAGTAAAATTTCTTGGAGCGTTTTAAGAGAATTACACGCTAGAGAACAAAATTGTATTTCAAAATCCGCGCCTAAATTAACTCAAAAACATTTGGATCCTAGTGCATTTGAATTGATGAATGTTAGCTTAGCCGCTCAAATTTTTAGTAATACAATTTCATCGGCTGTGTTGACCGCTTCTTTTGTTACAGAAGGCAAATTAAATAATCCTTGCAGTGTTGCCACGGGTAATTTTATTAAAAAAGTTAATGATCTGTTTGATTGTTTGAATAGTAGAAGCCCTAAAGATAAAAATCCATTAAGCCGTCCTCTGGCAAATCAAAACAAAAATGTTGTTGAGTATTTAGCTAATAGTTTAGAGTTCATAAAAACTTGGAATTGCGAAGATTTAAAAAATAATCCCCCATGCTTTGATGGTTTTTATTTAACAGTTAATAGTATTCTTTTGCAATGGGAGGATATGAAAAAAGACGGTGGATTTTATCTTTTGACATCTCGATTAAATCAAGATCCGCTTGAAAATTTGTTCGCGGTTTTAAGATCTTGTGTGGGTCACTGCCAAAATCCGACGGCAATGTAATTGAGGCATAATTTGCAATATACCGTGTCCGCGAATATAAGATCAGCATCTAAGTCAACTAATTGTGAGTCTGATAGAACAGTACCGTTACTAGCAACAGATAATATCGAAAAAAATGATGGATTTACAGAAGCTCTTGATAATGCTTTTAACGACATTGCGACTAACGATAACATGCTTTCAACTAGTAATGATATTTCAGATACTCAAGAAATCAATGTACGTGAGAGTGAAGAAGGTGATGAGTTAATCAGTAAAGATAATGAATCTGACACTGATTGCGAATCATCTCCAGAACTCGATGATCATATTGACTTACCTGATGATGAAATATTGTCTAAAGATATGCATAATCTAGTAGAAAATTTAAATGATCCGATTATTAGTTCACACAGTAGCTTAGAGAATCTTGCAGAGAAACGCGATAGCATTTTAGATAAAGTCAACGTTAATGAATCAACATCACTTTATGATTGTTCGGTTAAATATGTAGCGGGTTATATACTTTCTAAATGTTTTGCAAAATTTGAATGTTCAGACTGTAAATCTATCTTCACAAGAGACAATAAAAATTTTGAAAAAAATAACGATTTTTTAATTTTTTTTAAAGCATACAAAGTTTTTAATAGTAATAATCAATTAGGTAATCTTTGTGTTCCTTCAGATTTTTTTAATGACGTTATAAGCAAAGCTTACGTTACTTTTAATTATCATTTTGAAACTATTTGTCACGAAAAAAATCTTGTTGAAAAATTAATAAAATTTATAACATCAGAGGTCGATATATTTTATCCAGAATTTTTTAGCATCGACGAGCCATGTAAATCGCATCGAAAACGTATTGTAGCTTTTTTTGTAAGGGTACATATTTTTTACAAATTAAAATGGATGAACTGGGACGCACGTGATTCTAAATCTCGAAAACGTACTGTTGCTGGTAACAAGCCGAACGCCAAATTGCAGAAGTTAAGTCATCAATAAGCACATTTCGAGAATATAAAAGTATTTTTCACATTTATTTTAAAATGTAAATTTAAACTTTTTTACTGTAATTTATACATTTATATCTCGAAGATAATCAAAGTGCTTATTTGCTTATTGTGTTGTATCAGCCAAGTATATTTTTTATGTTTTGTTTCTAGTGGAAATCTTATGAATTTGCGATAAACGGTAATGTTTTTTGCAATAAAATAAGCACTGCTTTTATTTATTTATTTATTTATTAAATCAGTATAATTAGATTGTACATTTTTCAATTATATATAGTTAGATTCACTTTTACTTATCTATTTCTTAAATATAATCCTCTCAATTTATTTTCAAGCATGTTTAGTACATTTTCAATTAATGCAATAAGTAATTTTTTTATATTTCCTATAAAGTTTATTGTGGTATTAGTGCATATAAAGTTTATTGTGATATAATTGCATGGATTTTAGATTATATATATACATGTGTCAACATTGTCATTCCTATACCTTTTTTCCTTTTAACCTATCCTTTCCTGATGGAATACAACTCTGCCACCTTCCCGATTGGTTTCCATCGAATAATAATAGTTTGAAGTAAATTTTGTATTCTCTGTATACTTTATATTGCCATCAAGACGCTACCGCGCCCCTTGATACTATATTATTTTAAATGTTTTCAAACTAATATTAACAAAGAGCGAGTTCTTTTTGTACTTAAAGAAAGAGAAGGTAAAGTATTTCACGTTTTAATGTTTTAAAAATTCTTTATTATAAATATTAGAGCAAATACGAGAAATAAATAAAAAATAGAGAAAAAAAAAGTTGACCATGAGATTCGAACCCCAGCATAAAAATTGCTAGCGCAACGCCTTAACCATACGGCTACCGACGACGTTACTGTTGTAAGTCGCACATGATCATCGCCCCCCTTTGGGGTTTAAGTTTAAGCTTAAGTTTAAGTTTAAGCTTAAGTTTAAGCTTAAGTTTATTTTATTATAATTTCAACTTTAGTTTAAGCTATAATTTAAGTTTTAGTTTGACACTTATTACGTATATATGCTAATCTTCAAAGCGTCTATTGACATTATTCTACGATATCACTTTAAATTTAATTCATTATGCAAAATATTTATACGAGCTTTTTTCTTATATATTTTTATTGTATTTACTAATTCAATTAATGTAACTACAGATATTTACTATTTTCTGATGCGAAGTTCATGAAATTATGCAATCATACATTTACTAGATATTTACATTTTAACAACAATTAAATAAAAATCGGGTTGAGGGGTATTACCAGCTTTATTTTATGTAAAAATCTTTTAGATATTAAGCTAGTTACAAGCTCGGCCAAGTTTATCGCGCCATTAGTGCGAGAGAGATAGATATTAGTACGACGACGACATGCTTAAAAGTTTGCGAGACGTAGCCACTTGTTCTTTGCTCGATTTCTCGTCAAAGCAGGCGATGCCGGTGATTCGCTGCTGCTAGCGTTGTGTATTTCCATCAACGCGTCGATGCTCTCTTCACTAGGCAGTCGTCGGTTCGCTGTATTATTCGGCTCTGTCAAATTTTTACCTATTTTCACTATTTCAGGGTTTTCAATCAGCTTTATCGGTGTGTCAACTGTCTTGATGAATTTGGCGAAAGGTCAACGGCCGATGAGCACTTCCAACTAATCCAGTGTTTTTTTCCTGCGTGCGACAACGTCGCTAATCAGTTCTATAATGTTGGAATCTTTTATGGGCCGACCGTTTATACTGACTCTGCCAGTGCTATCCCACTTGAGACGAAAGTCTCTGGAGTTGCCCTACAGGTAAAGAACTCAGCTAAGTACCTCGGTATTGTTCTTGATAAAAAGCTAATCTGGGAGAAGCATCTCACGGCCCAGTGCGATAAATTCCTGGTAGCTCTATGGACATGTCGCAGGGCATTTGGCAGTACATGGGGACTAAGTCTCCGGATTATACTGTGGCTATATAGGGCCGTCCTGATACCTCGTCTGGCCTACGCCGCGCTGGTCTGGTGGCCAAGGGCGGAGCTTGCGGGTGCTAGGGTGGCGCTAGAGAAACTCAGGGGACAGGTGCTAAGGGGGGCGACAGGGGCCTATAGGACCACGCCCACGAAGGCACTTGGAATCCTTGCGAAGGTGGAACCACTCCATCTTACTATCATTGGGATGGCTGCTAAGGCAGCGCACAGACTCAATCCGTATTGTCAATGGACACAAGGCACGAGGCACACCCGGCTCCCGGGTGGGGTGGGTCTCCTGCCGGAATTTTCCATCAAAACTGATATGATGATCCCGCGTTACTTCTTTGCAAGAAGTTACGGGGTCGTCATACCGACAAGAGAAGAATGGAAGGCCCGCAGGGACAGTCTACCAGGAACTGGGGACGTCTGGTACACAGATGGCTCTAGGACAGAGACCGGCACTGGTTCGGGGTACTACTGCCGAAGGAATGGAAGGGGAACCTTCTTTTCCTTGGGGCGGTATGCTACGGTCTTCCAGACCGAGATATACGCTATACTGACCTGCGCTCAGAGAAACATTGAACTTGGCGCAAGGGATAGAATTATTACCATTTGTTCAGACAGGCAGGCGGCACTTAGAGCACTTATGGCTCACAGGACGACCTCCAGAATGGTCTGGGAATGCAAAGTGGTTGTAAATCGGCTGACCGCTCACAACAACAAGGTCAGGCTACTCTGGGTCCCAGGGCACACCGGGATCAGGGGTAACGAAATAGCAGATAGACTTGCAGCTTTGGGAGCTAAACACCCTCCAATCGGGCCGGAGCCATACACAGGTGCCGGAAGGTGCCTGCTAACGGGCGAAACCCAGGGCTGGATTGAGAGGGAGCATACTAAGGAATGGCAAGGAACTCAAGGATGCAGACAAACCAAAGCGGTAATGGGACAGGACATCAATGTCGACTGGACCAAGTGCATCGCAGGAGGCAGCAGAAATAGCTTCCAACTCCTGACACAGATAGTGACCGGGTACATCCGCTTGCGGTATCACGGTCTGAAGATTGGAAAGGAAGCTACGGGTATATGCAGGTGGTGCGAGGGCGCGGAAGTAACGCCTACCCATGTACTGACCGTGTGCCCAAAATTTGCACAGCTCAGGCATCAGTGTTTGGGGAAGCCTTTCCCCACGTACGAAGAGATTAGGGCACTCGACGCGGGAGCCATATTGACCTTCTGGAGAAGGGCAGGCTTACCTGCGTAGGGGATGCCATGACGAAGGGTGGTACAATGGGTTTACAGCCTAAGTGCCAGGGATCTTGGTGGTCCCCCCTTCATAGTAATAATAATAATAATAATAATAATAATGGTGGCGTTGGTCGCGTTTACATCTTCTTGATGAAAATCGCACTTCCCCGAATTAAGTAGAGAGTACGTGGTGATGATTGGATCAGATGCTGAGGTTCGCTAGATGGAAGTCTAGCTGGATAACCAAAAACTAGTTCATGCGGTGTAAATTTATGACTAGTGTGGACACTAGTATTATAATTAAATTGGGAGAATTCAAGTCATTCGTCCCACTTCATTTTTTTTTAAGAAAAGTTCTTTAGATATTCGTATAGCGGATGATGTGCTCTTTCTAACGAGCCGTTAGACTGAGGTGAAAATGCTGTGGTTTCTACTTTCTTAAATTTAAATCTTCGAGCTATTTGTTTTATTAATTTGCTTGTAAAATTTGCTCCTCTATCCATGAGTACAAGTTTAGGTGATTCGAAAATGCATATGAATTTCTTTATTAGAGCATCTGCTATTGATTCCGCCATTTGATCAGGCAAAGATACAATTACTATAAATTTTGTTAATTGATCTTGTACAGATCAATTAACAAAATGATTTAATTAATTTATAGCTCCTCAGGGAAGCATTTTTTAGATAGAACATATAGATACTTTTTTTTGTAAAATTTTCTTAAATTTTCATTAAAAATACTTTCACAGTTATATATATATATATATATATATATATATGTGTGTGTGTTATACGTACCCTATAAGCCATTTAAACCTTAAAATCAGGATTTGAGAGGGTTCGATCATCCGGATCCTGACCAAAATATTCCTGGAGATACCTTTTTTAGTCCCAAAGTACTTGTACAAGTGCCGTAATCTCACAAGCATAAGCCTCTATGCTAAAAATCAATTTAACAGTCTATAATGCTAAAATTTGATTTAAATACCACTATATGCCTAACAACAATATGTTTATGTGCAATGCTCACCACCAACAGATTTATAGAGTTAGTTTGCATAAAAAGAAAGACATGTTTGCAATAAAAAGTTGATATTGCATGGGTATTCCTTACTAGAAATATGCATCTTTTTAATAACTTATTAAAATGCACTGTTCCGATAATATATAACTCACAATTCATTGCTTGCACTGGATAATTAGCAAAGAAATCATAATTTTCTGTCTTGTTTTTCTCTTTGTTATTTTCGTTTATTATTTCCGCCTGAGTATCATTACTGACTTCATATTCTTTAGTTATTGTATTTTCAGATCATCATAAAAAATATTTTCTATCGATATTTCAATTTTTTCGAAATCTCTTGTATTGTCTAAATTTTCTGCCTCTTGCTCCATGCTCTCATTTACACTGTTTATTACTCTAATGAGTAATATTTTCTTTACATTCATTTTCAGCTTTACTCTCGCTCCACTTATTTTCATTTACGCCTTCATATATATCATTTTCATTAATGATTTCTTTTAAAATTCTATTGAGAATTTTTTTTTTATCGTTATTTATTCCCACTCTTGCATTTTGATCCTTGTTTTGGTTGCGACGCTGTGCCTCCCAACACAGGTGCGCAACACTTGACGCCTCGTACGCGCCAAGATTTTTCTTTAATCTCGGGATTTAATGTAATCGCCGACGTTTGGGAGAACGTGGAGGAAAGAAGGAGGAAGTAATCACACAATTTATTAACTTGTATTACACGTATATTTATCCCAGCCCTTCCTTACAGCGTGGTGGCCGTAGCCGCCCACACACAATAGCCACGCAGGGCTCGCCGTCACACCTCTACTCTCATATACGCGCGCACGCCTCGAGTCTCTCGCCTCTGACGTCGCGCAGTCTGACCCGTCTGCGCTCTCTCTCTCACACACCCGAATTTCGGCTCGGCGCGACCAGCTCGAGTAGCGATACGGCCGGCGCGCTCGTTCTCTCTCTCACTCTCTCTCTCTCTCTCTCGCACGGGTACTCGCGAGCACAGCGCGCGCTCACGGCAGCGTTGTCGGCCGAACCAACGCGGCCCCCCCCTCTCTACTCTCGAGCACGCACACACGTATCGGCGCGCTCACTAACAGCTCGCGCCGGCGGTCCCGGCCTGGCAATGCCTGAACCGACGCCGGCGTAGCTGTCGGTTTTCCCCTCCCTTCTCTACTCTCTCGCGCTCTTCTCGATGCTCGCGCGCACCGACTTTGCCGCGCGTTGGCAAGAAGCCCGACCTGCTGCTACCGAGCAGCGAGGACTTCTCGGACGCCCCGATGCTTCTCTCTCTCTCGCTCTCGCACACACACACACACTCTCCCGCGATCCTTCTACGCTACGCTGTTTTCTTCCTTTCCCGCTCTCGTGTACACTGGCCCGATGCCCCGCGTAGACGACGTCGAGGTGTACGCCCGCACCGTACACCGCTCTCTCGTCTCGCTCACGCTCTCTCGTACACACTCGCGACTTTCTCTCTCTCTCTCTCTCTCTCTCTCTCTCTCTCTCTCTCTCGCTTCTCTCGGCGGCCTAATGGCTCGCACCGAGAGTATCCCGAGCAACCCAAGAATTCTTACCTGGTGTAGGAGAGACGAACACCAGTCTCCCGTCCCTCAGTGGAAGCCTCGCTAGCCCAGGAGGTGCTGGCTTCCCGTACTCTTTCTCTCTCGCTCTTCCTCTCTCTCTCTCTCTCTGCAGACAGGGGAATGAAGGCCTGGCTCCCGTTCCGGCTTCCTTCCTCTGGCTGTACGGCTGGATAGTCGTCTCCGGGGAGGGATCTCTTCCTCGGGGCGATGGTCCAGGTCGTGGCACGGCTGCTCTCTCTCTCTCTCTCACTCTCACTCTCACTCTTTTCGTGATTCCCTCTCGCGCGCTTTCGTCACTTCGAAGTCTTATCGACAAGGCTCGGAAAGGAACTGCCGAGCCGCTCCGCCGCGCGCGCTCGGCGTCTCGCCGTCGTCCGTCGGGCCCGGCTGATAACGTAGCCCGATTGGCTGCGCGAGGCGCGAGACGTGCTAATTGGCTGCTCGTTTCGCGCCAGCTCGAACCGGCGAGCTCCCCCCCTTGGGTACGTCGGCCAGCGAATTCCACGAATTCCCGGGACGTAGCTCGCGTCCGAGAAAACGCGGGCCTCGCTGGAACCGATCGCTTTTTCTTCCTTACATCGAGTGAGGTTGCCGCGCAAACATCAAAGCGCGATCTGCTCGGCTGCGACGTACAACGTCGCAATCCCCCTCCCTTCACTTTGCTACCCCCAGGAGAGACGGACCCCATCGTAGGTCCAGGAAGAGGACCGTCCAACTCATTCCCATTGGAGTGGGTTTTAAGTTGGGCGGGGGCGCCACCCTACATCCTCCCACTCGCCCCGGGGTTGCGTTTGGAGCTCAACCGCAACCCCGACTTCTCTTCCCTCTTGTCTCTCTCGTGGCTCTCCTCTCTCTCTCTCTCTCTATTCTGCTCGATCCTCACACCGTCCTCCATAAATGCTCCGAAGGACAAGCTCTCTCGTCTCAGGTGATACTCCTTCTAAGCCTCGCAAGATTTGAAGGAGGATGTTCCTCTCCTCTTGCTGGCTATAGTTAGGGACCTCCCTGACAACGTGGATCGAGCGATTCGGGGTGTCCACTTGTGGGCGGAGACAGCGGAGACGCTCCCTCTCCTGCTGTTGATATAACTGTTGATACAGCTCTCGTGTCACCAGCCCTTCGACCTCGTTCCGATACGCCGCTTCCTGCTGCTGCCTTTCCTCTCGTATGCGGCGATCATTCGCTTCTCGTTCCTCTCTCTCTTCTCTTTCTTGACGCTGACGAGCCTCCCGTTCTTCTCGGTGGCGATGGTCCCGTCTCTCCGGTTCCTCTCGCT
Source organism: Nasonia oneida (assembly GCA_037356405.1). Classification (NCBI taxonomy): domain Eukaryota; kingdom Metazoa; phylum Arthropoda; class Insecta; order Hymenoptera; family Pteromalidae; genus Nasonia; species Nasonia oneida. The sequence continues at coordinate 142,632 of JAZHPH010000240.1, read as the reverse complement.
GACAGCTATCGGGTTCGTCCCAGTTCTCTTCGGCGAAGTTGACGCCACTGGCCGTTTCGATAGGAACGTAACCTCCTCCTCGCTGTTGGCGGCTCCGAAAGGCCTCGGCGCACCGCGGACAGCTGGTCACCTGGACTCCGTGTCTCCCGCAGTTACCGCAGAAGTCACGGGTGATCCCTTTAGGACATGTTGTAACACCATGGCCCGGCTGCCAACAGTTAAAACAACTGTACGGGGCCGGGTCGATCGTCGGGTTTGTTGGAATCGGTCGGAGTCCTCCGAACCACGCTCCCCTTTCCTTTACAGGCAGGGTCCTGCGGTTGGAGGAGCGGCTCCTTGTTCGATCCGCCGAGCGATCTTCGATGACGTTTCTCGCGTCTCTTCTCTCTCTCTCTCTACCTCTCTCGTCGGAGCCGTTGGCCGCTGTCCTCGCCACCGGGACTGGTTGGTCTCGGGCTGGTAGGCAGGCCTCAGTCTCCTCTCTCGTCTCTCTCTGAATACGCCTCGCTTCTCTTCTTCGGGCGGCTCTGGCTGCGTTACGTCGTGCGTTCCTTGCTGCTACAGCCTCCTCCCGGCTCATGTCGTTCTCCGGGGTTGCAGCAGATGCCGGTGTATCTACTTCCATCTGCTCCTGGTCGACGAGCATGGAGGCAGCTTCGTCTCGTGTCCGCTGCTCCTTTTGATGGCAACGCTCAGCTTCCTCTCTCACCTTCTTCTCCTTCTCGCTCTTTCTCTTTCTCTCCTCTGCTGCGGCAGCGGCTCGCTCTGCTCTGAGCCGCTTTTCATCGTCGTGGGCCTCGCGTAGTCGTTGTTCCTCCTCTCGGGCTCGCCGCTCTTCTTCTCGTTCTCTGGCCTCTTTTTCCCTCTGCTCCATTTCTTCTCGTCGATTTCTCTCTTCCTCTTCTTGTCGCTCCTCTTCTCTCCTCCTCTCGTCTTCGTTGTTTTCCGGTGTCTGGTTTACTTCCTCCGGATGACGGGTCGGGGACCAGTTATCCCAGTCTATCTCGGCCGTCCCAGAATAGACACCGCCGAAGAATCCTCTGATCGGCGAACCCGGCTCATCATCGTCCGAGCTGGACAGATATGCCGAGACATAATCTTCTTTTGTGAGCTGAGGAGGATTTTTGCTCTTCTTCTTCTTGTTCTTCCTGCTCTTCTTCGTCGGTGGACCCCCTCCCGAGTTTACTCTAGTCTGGCCCCTCGGAGTAGGGGCGGCAGCGGGAACAACAGGAGATTTGGCGACGTATAACTCCAACTCCCTCTGCGCCCGTCTGCTTTCCTCTGCCTCCGAGCTCTCTTTATCTCGAGATTCGGCGGATGGCTTCTGCCTCTCCATCCGAATCTCACTCTCCTCCTCTCTCGCAACCTCCTCTCTGACTAAGCCCATACGCCGGGGAATTGCCCCTGTCGAGATCGCCTGGCTTAATCTTGTGATCGTCTCCGTCCTTGGCCTCTCCTCGTTGCTCCCATCTCGCTGCTGGCTGCTCTCTGGCCTCGTCATCAGACCAGCTGTGGATTGGCGCAGGCGCAGCCTTGGTGTAGTCGCGCCGATCCTCAAGCTGGTTATCCCCGCCCCTGAACCCTGCAGAGGCGTTGATGACGTTGCTGGCGTTGGCAGTCTAGCTGGTGACCTTGCTACCTGGGCGAACGTCGGTCGTGGCGGTGCAATGTTGGTCGGTGGCGGGCCTGTCGGCACCGTCTCTCTCTCGTCCTCTGCTCGTTTCATCCTAAAAACACAAATGAATTAGTATTTTTGCTTAGCCTTTCGCGGCGGGACCCAGCGCTTAAGTTCATCCACGTAAGCCTTTGTCAACCGTCGTGATTTTCCGTCACGGTAGCCTAGTACATAGACTATCGGGGATTTAACCTCGACAATCTCATACGGGCCTTCCCAGTGCGGAGCTAGTTTTTTAGAAACACTCTTGGCTGCGTCGGATAGGATATGGGTCTTTCGCATGACCTCATCTCCTACTTGAAATCGCGCATTTTTCCGCCCCTTGTTATAAACGCGTTCTTGTTTTTCGGTTGCAGCGCTCGTGTATTTCCCCACCAATTCTCGCAGCATATCTAATCTCTTCATCCTGTCCAACCACTTATCTGGCTCCCCTCTTTCCACGGGTTTTCCTCCCTCGATCTCCCGTCGCAAACTCAACACCGGACGAGGATGTCGCCCGTAGTTGAGAAACGCAGGAGAGACTCGAGTAGAAGCTTGCGTCGCCGTGTTAATGGCATGACGAAACTCGTGTAGATGCAAATCCCAGTCGCGATGATCGTTTTTTACATACATCGCGATCATCGTTTTAAGCGTGCGATTCGTACGCTCGACAGGATTTGCCTGAGGATGATAAGGCGGAGTGGTGATATGTTTCACACCGTAGACTTCCAACACTTTCTTCAAGTGTTGGTTGTCGAACTCCTTTCCATTATCGGTTAAAAAATATTCAGGGGTTTCCCACCTGAATAAAATCAACTCCTCAAACGCTCTGGCTACTGACTTCGCATCCGCCTTCCTTAACGGCTTCAATTCGATCCAGCGTGTAAACAAGTCTTGGAACACGACTAGATATTTGAATCTATTTTTGCTCGGAGGAAACTCCATGAGATCAGCTGCGACGATGGCCCAAGGCCGCTCGACGACTCGCCGTCCCATGAGCCCTTTCGCTCCGCTTTGCGCCGTTTTATATTTTTGGCACTCCTCGCACGACTGTACGAACTTGTACACGTCGTGATAGACTCCTCGCCAATAGTACTCTCGAGCCACTCGGTCATATGTCTTCTCTATTCCCAAGTGACCCGAGGAAGGCGGACAGTGTGCATCTCTTATTACTCTCTCCTTCTGTTCCTCCGGCACTACTAATCTCCACGCTTCCTCGCGGTGTGTTATCGGGTCCAGCAAAGCATCCTTGTGCCAACGATAAAGCATTCCATTTTCGATACGCCATCCTAGGTACTTCTCAGGGAATTTTTCCACTTGTTCTCGCAATTTTAAATATTCCGGATCTTGCACCTCCTCAAAGGCGGCAACAGCGTCCTCGCCATTGTCGTCGCTTCGGGATAACGCATCCGGAAAATGATTTAGTTCACCTTTTCGATAAATCACGTCAAATTGCCACTGTTGCAATTCAATTGCCCATCTTGCTAGGCGACCGCTGGGATCTTTCAAATTCCTCAGCCACTGCAGACTTTTGTGGTCTGTTATCACGCTGAAGTCGTACCCCTCAATGTACGGCCTCAGCTTTCTGATAGCCCAGACCACTGCCAAGCATTCTTTCTCCGTCGTCGTGTAATTTCTCTCGGCAGAAGTTAGTACACGACTAATATACACTATCGGGTGCTCGCCATCGTCATGGTCTTGAGTCAAAACGGCCCCGATAGCTGCGCCACTGGCATCGCATTCCACTTTGAACGGCCTTGTAAAATCAGGCCGAGCAAGTACAGGGGCCACGGTGAGCGCGTGTCGGAGAGCTTCAAAAGCCTCTTGTTGCTCATCTCCCCACTCCCATTTCTGATCTTTTCGCAGCAGTCGGACGAGCGGGACTTTGAGCTCGGATTCGCGCTCGATAAAGCGCGAATACCAGCCCAACATACCCAGAAATCGTCTTAACTGTTTGACGTTTTTCGGTGCTGGAAAGTTTTTCACTGGCTCTACCCTTTCGGGATCAGGACGCAGTCCCTCCTTGTCCAATAAGAAACCCAGCCACCTGATTTGTGAACAACAAAATTCGCACTTCTCCTCATTCACGACTAGCCCCGCGCCCGTGAGTCGCTTCAGGACAAACTCGAGCCACTCTAGGTGCTCTTCGAAAGTCTCCGTGGCGATCACCAGGTCGTCGAGGTAGGCGAACACTGCTGGCTCGCACGCAGGCCCAAACAAAGCATCTATTAATCTCTGTTGGGTCCTGGGCGCGTTACACAGACCGAACGGCATACGCCTAAACTGCCACAGGCCCGAGCCCGGCTCAGAAAAAGCCGTATACTTCCTGCTCTCTGGCGACAACGGTATCTGATAATAGGATTGTTTCAGATCGATCTTTGATAGATATCGAGCACTGCGTAGCCTATCTGTAATCGAGTCCATATTCGGGATTGGATGCTCATCCTTAATAGTGACTCGATTCAAATCTCGATAATCGATGCAAAACCTCCACGTTCCGTCGGCTTTGCGGATCATGACAGGTGCGCTTGTATAATCGCTCGCCGATCTCTCTATGATCCTTTCAAGAAACAATCTCTCAACTTCCTCGACCGCGGCTTGCTGTTTTGCTGGAGATTCACGCCGAGGCTTATGCCGAATCGGCGTGAAGTCCATCAGCTCGATATGGTGCTCCGTAAGATGCGTGAGCCCTATCGATGAGCCTTGGTTTTTAAGGATCTCTTCCACGAGCTCTCTCACCTCCGCTCGCTCCCCCTCCGTGATAGTCGATAGGCCTGCACACTCCGCGTACACGGTAGCTTCCTCTTTGTTGTTTATATCAGCAAATGGTCGCCACTCGCCCTCTTCCGTACGCCACAAACCTCTTCCCAGTCGCACGTCGCAATCGAACTTCTTACAAAAATCCATTCCGAGGATCATTGGTTGTTCGAGCGACGGTGCAGCTTTGAAAGATATGGCTTGTTCTTTACCTCCTATATCGAGTATCATCTCCAATTCTCCAAGCACTGAGTGAATGTGCCCCGTGGCTGTGCGGAGCTTAGTTGTACTCTTCGTTAACCGCTCCCGAAATCTCTCAGCGATTTCTGGACCAATCAACGATAGAGTTGCCCCAGGATCGAGCAGTGCCTGATACACATGCCCGCCTAGGCTCACTGTTAGGAAATTTCTATTTTCCGAGTTTGCTCCGGCCACCACTTCTCCTTCATCCGCACTTTCCCTCGTGCTAAGGCCTGGTACAAAAAACGGTTTTGGCGAGCTTTGAAGTCTTTCGCTACTCGCAGCGTTTCGTCTCTCGCTCTCTTTCTCTACTCCTAACGATTTGAACCATTGGCAGCCTCTAATGTCTAATTGGACTGTGGTCAGGTCCCCCCTTCTCCTCTCTTCCTTCTCGTCTTCGCTCAGTAACCTCGTGGCCTTCTCCTCAACCTTTCTCAACTTGACAAACCGACGCGCTTCTTCCTCGTCTTTCCTCTCGATTTCGTCGAGCTTCACGAGTGGCTGAGCGAACGTAACTCCTCTAATCTCCTTTCCTCCCGTTCTTCCTTGTTCTGGGGGCGCCGGTTTCTTTATTTCTGGGCCCCCAACTTCAAGTTTCCCAGAGCTGTAGTTATCACACGACAGTCGGGGCACGAGAGTAAAGTGACGCCTTCTCGTCCGCAGCACTGACAATGGATCTTAGGAGCATCCATAATCCAGTTTGCATGAGTTGAATTGGTATGCGCCGTCGGAGGAGTTGTGCAATTCCTCGAGGTGTGCCCCTTCTCTCTGCATCTATAGCAGACTACTTCGGGACACTGTGAGGCGCGATGACCAACACGGTGACACGTGAAGCACGCACCGAGAAACTCTCCCGCGCTCACGTTGGTCGGTCCTAAAGGCGATTTACCCGCCTCCGCCGCTGGATTCCTTCCGGTGCGTGGCTGATTTCCTCCGCCCTTCGGTTTATTCGTCGAATCCTGGCTTGATGCAGCAACTTTTCCCGTCGACTTTGATTTATTCCTAGAGTCGACGTTAGTGCTTGCGCTCGCGACTTTTTCCGACTCAGAAGTGGACGCTGAAATCGTAGCTTTCTTAGCTTTCGACTTCTTGCCCTTCTTCTGAGTCTCCTCACTTTCTTTCTCTTTGTCTACCGTCTCGACTGCAGCAACCTTAGGCTTAGTCACCCCTCCTGTATATGCCGCGCCGGGAACGTGCATCCTCTCAGCTGGCAATGGCGGAGCATAACGACTGTCCAAGTTTCGCTGCTTCTCCCACCGGCGACCATACTTCTCAAGATCTTCCAAGCTATCAATGAGTTTATCACCGATAGCCTTCCGATACTCGGGTAGAATATTGCGATACGCTATCTGCAACAATTCTCTTTTTGATGGGGGTCGATGGAAGCGTGACACAATGTACTCAAATTTGGCGAGAAACGTCGTGATTTTCTCACCTTTGTGTTGCGTCCTCCTCCTCAAATCCTCCATTAAATCTTCCCTGTTATATTCAGTAACGTAGCGGTGCCTGAATTCTCGACAAAACTCCGTCCACGTCTGAACTTTCTCTCTTTTGGCTCGGAACCAACGGCCCGCCTCACCCTGGAAAATACACGGCAACACGTTTATCCAGTCGACATCCAAAGCTCGAGTACCTCTTCGGCAATCACTTAACCTTTCCAAAAACTCTTCTGGGTCCTCGTTTCGGCCTTCGCCGGAAAACTGGAAACCCCAGTCTTTGAGTTTTTTTGTGATATCTCGGGCGCTGTCCATTCTCTCATTCCGAGAACCTCTCACCGAGAGTCTTCCCGTCGACGCATGATTCGAGCTATGCTCGAATTCGCTGTCGCTGCTGCTCAATAAACTCAAGCTCCCTCTCGGACTTCGTGTTCTCGCGGCCCTCTCTTTCCTTTCTGCCTGTCCTCGCTCGCTTCTCCGGATCCTCTTAGCGCGACTCTCGCTCGTGTGAAGAACCTCCGACTGACTCTCCGAACTCCTGTCGCTTGGCCTCGTTCTGTCGAAGAACAATTTTCTCTCTTCTCTCTGGTTTTCTGACTGACTAACGGGCTCCGCTATTCTCTCTGTTCCCCGCCTCGGACACTGCAAGGTTGGCCGTTTTATAGCCTGCGTCGAGGTTCGTCGGAGACCTTCCGATCTCATCTCTTCCTCTCTACGCAAACTGTTTTGCTGGCGAATCACTTGGCACGCTTTGTTCCATGCTTCTTCGCGCACTTGTTGGAGATTGCATTGATGCCGTCGTTGCACTTCTTCTTCCTCCTCCTCGATATCGAACTCATTCATTACCTGATTAAAAACGCGATGGCCTTCAAGTTCGAGCTCCTCTTCAAGGGCCCTCTCTCTGGCTTGCTCGTAGGTCATTCCGCTCGCGCGGAGTTCCCCTATACGAGTCACGCGTTCATTCAAACGTTCGTTCGTTTCCCGATACCGATTCTCACTTTCTCTTTCGCTTTCAGCCGAACTTCTTCCCGCTCTAGAGCTTACTGACGAGCTTTCTTCATTTCTCTGCTCGTTACAGTTGGCTGTCGCAGAAACATTTCCTCCCGCTAGAGTGGTCGATGGCGTATACCACCGCTCTCTTCCTAACGGAGGTCGGCTTTCGGCGACAGGAACTCTGCTCGAAATTTCTCTGAGTCCCGGTCGGGCAATAGGTGATTCGCCTATACCTCGTACTATTCGAGCCGAGAAATACTCCCACGCTCCCGGATGTCTCCCTGGCATGCGGTTCTCAAACCGGTAGCCACGCGGTGCTGGAGTCGGAGGCGATATCAAGTTTCCAATTACTGCCGAGGCAATCGGTCGTCCTGATAGCGCCGCCGTAGCAGTCACCAGGGCCGCTCCAGCCCGTGAAGTGACTACACTCGACGACGTCGTAGTCGCCACTGCCGTACTCGGTGGCACGTTTAAATTGACACCACTTCGGTGATCGTCTCCTCCGTTCTCGCTTTCGCTAGAACGTGGATTGATCAACCTTACCTGGTTGTCATTGTTTACTCTTCTCTTCTTTCCCTTCTTTTGGAATTTCTCCCAAAATGCGCCGCTCTATTTCCTCGCTGGATATCGCGACTCTCTCGCCTTCGATATCCCACTCATACCACGGCACTCCTTCCAAAGTCGGGTCGGCTTCCGAAATATACGCGCGTAATATTCGATCGCGACGAACCTCAGCAGAGCCACGCAAACCAAAACCTCTGGCCCCGAGCTCTTCATCGAGTTCGTACTCTGTCAAACGGCCGATTTTAAATTTCATCGCGCGAAATTCGCGCGAGCTATGCATCAGCCGTTGCATTACGGCGGCATGCGTTTCGTTACTTGCCGCTCGATTCATCGCGCTTTCTCACTCTCACGCACGCTCTCTACGCTCCCAATTTCTCCTCCTCTCCACCTCGGCGATCACGAATTCCCCACAAGGGATGCCAATTGCGACGCTGTGCCTCCCAACACAGGTGCGCAACACTTGACGCCTCGTACGCGCCAAGATTTTTCGTTAATCTCGGGATTTAATGTAATCGCCGACGTTTGGGAGAACGTGGAGGAAAGAAGGAGGAAGTAATCACACAATTTATTA
>JAZHPH010000240.1:114906-129654 GCA_037356405.1 Nasonia oneida | reverse complement strand
CCCCCCCTCTCTACTCTCGAGCACGCACACACGTATCGGCGCGCTCACTAACAGCTCGCGCCGGCGGTCCCGGCCTGGCAATGCCTGAACCGACGCCGGCGTAGCTGTCGGTTTTCCCCTCCCTTCTCTACTCTCTCGCGCTCTTCTCGATGCTCGCGCGCACCGACTTTGCCGCGCGTTGGCAACAAGCCCGACCTGCTGCTACCGAGCAGCGAGGACTTCTCGGACGCCCCGATGCTTCTCTCTCTCTCGCTCTCGCACACACACACACACTCTCCCGCGATCCTTCTACGCTACGCTGTTTTCTTCCTTTCCCGCTCTCGTGTACACTGGCCCGATGCCCCGCGTAGACGACGTCGAGGTGTACGCCCGCACCGTACACCGCTCTCTCGTCTCGCTCGCGCTCTCTCGTACACACTCGCGACTTTCTCTCTCTCTCTCTCTCTCTCTCTCTCGCTTCTCTCGGCGGCCTAATGGCTCGCACCGAGAGTATCCCGAGCAACCCAAGAATTCTTACCTGGTGTAGGAGAGACGAACACCAGTCTCCCGTCCCTCAGTGGAAGCCTCGCTAGCCCAGGAGGTGCTGGCTTCCCGTACTCTTTCTCTCTCGCTCTTCCTCTCTCTCTCTCTCTCTGCAGACAGGGGAATGAAGGCCTGGCTCCCGTTCCGGCTTCCTTCCTCTGGCTGTACGGCTGGATAGTCGTCTCCGGGGAGGGATCTCTTCCTCGGGGCGATGGTCCAGGTCGTGGCACGGCTGCTCTCTCTCTCTCTCACTCTCACTCTCACTCTTTTCGTGATTCCCTCTCGCGCGCTTTCGTCACTTCGAAGTCTTATCGACAAGGCTCGGAAAGGAACTGCCGAGCCGCTCCGCCGCGCGCGCTCGGCGTCTCGCCGTCGTCCGTCGGGCCCGGCTGATAACGTAGCCCGATTGGCTGCGCGAGGCGCGAGACGTGCTAATTGGCTGCTCGTTTCGCGCCAGCTCGAACCGGCGAGCTCCCCCCCTTGGGTACGTCGGCCAGCGAATTCCACGAATTCCCGGGACGTAGCTCGCGTCCGAGAAAACGCGGGCCTCGCTGGAACCGATCGATTTTTCTTCCTTACATCGAGTGAGGTTGCCGCGCAAACATCAAAGCGCGATCTGCTCGGCTGCGACGTACAACGTCGCATGGTACTTGCTCCATTTACGTGTATATCTTCTTAATTGGTCGACTTTGTAGTTTTAATTTTATGTTATTTATCTCTAAATATCCTTCATCTAAGGGTAATTTACTTTCTCTGAGTAATTTAATTCTTAAAATGCCATCGTTAGGAATGTCGAATACCTCTGATGCGACATGAAAATCAAAATAATTATTATTTATTGGTAGTTTAACCAATCCTAGAGTTTTTATCAGCTTGCTTGTTATTCCCGTCAACAATATTTGTTTATCTTGTAATTGCGCCTCCGAGGAAATTTGACAGTAGTATATGGGCTGGTATGGAGAGACTGGGCGTGGCCTAGAGTGACGTCACCAGTCCCGTGGCTGGCGCCAGTTGTTTATGTAAACAGAAGCCCGTGTTTATATCAAGAGTGGTTGATAAGGTTAATAAATATGATTTACGACCGCTACTGTCATAAACAGACTGTCATCGATGGGTGCCTTTTGTTTATTTATAAATAATTATAAATAATTTTTAAACAAAATCTATATCACGCATACGATGCCATAAGGTTAACATGATTTACGACCGCTACTGTCATAAACAGTCTGTCATCGATGGGTGACTTTTATTTGTTTATTTATAAATAATTATAAATAATTTTTAAACAAAAGCTATATCACGCATACGATGCCAGCCCTCCCTCTTTTACCCAAGCAGACCCGAGCGCGACTCTCTCTCACTCTCTCTCGCTCTCTCTCTGGTGAGTACGGTTAACAGCTCTGCTGATCTATCATTCTTTTGAACTACTTTTCTGCTGCTTCTTGCCTTCGGACCCTCTCCTGTTGTAGATAGTTGCACGCTCCATTTTGCAACCTTCACGTCGATATATAAATCGCCGAAGGCTGCAATTTTTCTATCTCATCTTTTCGACCGCAAACTTTCTACACTGCTCCTAACCTGCAAATCTGCTCCGCTTGGCTTGGCTTGTTTTCGCAACTGCACGGCGTCTCTTTCTCTCCGCAATCTACATCGTGGCGACATCTACTGCATCGAGGGAGAATCCTCAAGGCTTCTCCACACTGTTTCGAGGTCGGTACTTTCACGTTCTCTCCACTAACACGCCATCTAGCCGTAAGAGTCACACCATCTACTCTTTCACTCCGTCGATAACTTACCATCCTCCAACGAATATCTGCTTTACCGACTGCCAATAAGTTATCGACGAAAAACGAAAAATGAGTGGAAACGGCGACAAGAACGTGGAAGTGCCTTTTCAACAATGCAGTAGCTGTAGACAATCCATACAGCATAAAGACCCGAAAAGGTGTGAATATTCTGGATTATACTTCCACGTCAAGTGCCAGAACGCTATCAACGTCAGGGCTATAGTTGTAAACGACAGGCAGATAACAGCCTGTCCCACTTGTGCAGAGAGCAACGGCAAGGGAAGCAAAGTGAGGACAAAATCCGCCTCTGCTACAACAACTGTGACGGGAGCAACTGCAACAACAGCAGCAGGCAAGTGTACTCCCAAACAGCAGCAACCGGTGAGCAAGAAGACGAGGTCAGCACCACCATCAGCTAACACTTCGCGGAATCCCTCAACAACCCACTTGGCCGGCGCAACGACACCTACGCCGTCCGTTGAGGCGGCCTTGAGGGACATTCGCGTGGCCTTGGACGACATCCGCAACGCTCAAACGGAGTCCCTCAAGACCCAGAACATCATGTCAGAGAGGATCTCCAAGATTGAGCAGCGTCTGGGCCCGCTGGAGAAGCGTCGTAAGGCCCTCGATGAGCTGCCTGCAAGACTCGCATACAAAATGCTGAGTCCACCATCACCGAGCTGCAGGCACAAATTCAAGATCTCTCATCGGAGCTTTGCAGTCTGCGCAGTGAATTGGCAGAGGTCAGGAGGCGACAGGAGCAGACCTCCAACAGTGTGGTTGTTGTCACGGGCCTGCACTACACCCGCGAAACCTCGCTGCACCTCCTTGCATTCTCAGTTGTAAACGCAAGCTACACACCAACGAGTTGGACGCAACCCTACTGGAGGAGGCAAGAGCCCTGAGCCCTGAACATCAAGGGCTCATAAACATCAATGAGCTGCTCCCTTCAGACGTCCATAAGCTGCGTTCAAGGGCCAGGCTGGAGGCTAAGAAGAGACAGGGTTGCCGTACTTTCGTCAGAGACGGGAAATTATTCATTCGCTGCAACGATGACAACGAGCGCGCCACCGTCATCAACACCGACGCTGAGCTAAATGATTTTTTAGCTCGGATTCCGCCTGCCGTCAGCGTTGTTCTACAATGAAGCTACCACACACACAATTCATTCCACCACATCCACCATCAAACTCATCTGCCGTGTCTTCGTCCGGTTCTAAGGTATCTCTGTCTGAAGGTCTAAGGGTCTGTCATTTCAATGCGAACTCACTCACAGGTCACATTGAGATGATCAGGCTCTTCTTATCCACTCGCACTCTATTCCACGTAATAGCTGTTACTGAGACCTGGCTAAGCGACAAGGTGACATCCATCCATTCACTGGGTGATTACCTGCTATACAGACGGGATGGAAACAGAAACGGAGGAGGTGTGGCCCTCTATATACATAAATCACTGACGGTTAGTGTTATTTCATCATCCGACGGTGAATGGTCTGGCAAGCCAGGCAAGCCTGAATACCTTTTTTGTGAGGTATCGGCTAAGGGAGTTTCTCCCATCTTCGTGGGGGTTGTGTATCGTCCACCTCATGCTCCTTTTTTCCAAGGCTCTAACTTTATAGACCAGCTAACAACTAACATGCACAATTACTCCACGAAGGTTATAATGGGAGACTTCAATTCTGACCAGCTTTCCTCATCTGAAGATGCCAATTTCATCAGGGCATTCATTGATGAGAACTCCCTTTTGTCTGTTCCCTATGGTGCTACGCACCATAAACAGGGTTCTGATACCTGGCTTGACCTATGTCTAATTGACGAGCAGGATCGTCTGCTGTCACACTGGAAGACAGACGCACCTTTCATCAACGGAAACGACCTTATCACGGCCACTCTCGACGTACAGATTTTACGCTACGTACCTAACACATACACCTACAGAAACTTTAAAGGAATTAGCGCCGAGAAGCTAAGGGACATTCTTAGCGAATGTGACTGGTCATCTCTCACCACTTCATCACTCGACGAATGCATATCCTTACTTAACACTAACCTTACTAACGCCAGTAATCATCTCGCCCCATTGCGGACTGTGACACCAAGACGACAACGACATCACCCATGGTACACCGCGGCTTTTCGTGACCTTGTATCCGAGAGGGATAGACTTTACAAGCGTTTCAGGGACTCCAGGCTCCATGAGGATCTCCGCATTTACAGATTAGCTAGAGACTATACCCATAAACAAGTCGAGGAAGCCAGGCTGAATTACTACTATTCACGCCTGTCTACCATGACCGACATTGCCGAGATCTGGAGAGAGCTGGAGAAACTTGGAATTTCTGCCACCAAGGCCCCCTTACCATCTCGATTTACCACGGATGAACTCAACGGGCATTTCAGCGCGATCTCCAACGATCCGTTGCCTCCTGCTATTGAGGATTATCTTCTCACCCTGGGAAGTCTTGACCTCCCGGAACATTTCGAGTTCAGCCCTATAACGGAATCGGATGTGTTGGCTGCGGTATCGCACTTTGACACCCAGGCCAGGGGAAGTGATGGCATCCCACAGGTTGTCATTTCAAAAGCATTGCCGGTTCTCGCTCCCTTACTAAGTCACATTTTCAACCTGTCTCTGAGCGGACCCTGCTTCTACTACAACTGACATCTTATACTACTATTATTTCTGTAAACTTACTACTCCTGCTGTACATAATTGATCGTACAACACATTGTACGTAAAATAAAACCAATTAATCTAATCTAATCTCTCTTTCGCGGTCTACTCCATACCGGCCTCGAGCTCCAACGCACGTGCGCGACTCTCACTATACCAACCCGTAGCCCCCCTCTCCTTTTACACTATAGTAGCCCGTAAGCTCTGGCGCGGTAGCTCCCGCCGCTGCTGTACCGGACCCGCTTCTCTCTCTCTCGCTCTCTCTCTCTCCCCTCTCTACGCCACACTCGCGCGCGGCCGCCACAGCCGCCGTCTACCTGTCGTATACCTGCAGTTTGGCTTTTATTCCCCTTGCGCCGGCTCTGATCCTTTCTGCGCTGTAAAGAGAGAGATTGTTCCACATATATAATTTATATGGTGTCCCTGAAAAGGGCCGATTGTTTTATGAAATATGTATTATTGCAATTAGCGTTTCAGCCTGCTGTAGCCGTCTTTTTCGGGGCACGAAAAGGTGTTTGTGGAAAAGGATTTTTGATTCTGTGACGAGGAGGAGGAGGAGGAGGAGGATTTTTTAGACAGATTATTATAACCGCTTTTCTCTGGATACGAGAAAGTGTTGGTTGAGAATGACGACTGATTGTTCTGCTTTCTTGGCTCCTTGCTTCTCATGAGAGGCTGTCTCTCCTCCCACGTAGAACCTTTTTTCTGCTCTTTGCTCTGCTCCTGTCCCATGGTCGAGTTGCTGCTTTGTCGGTCGCTTGACGAATGATTCGCATCGAAATGAACGCGTGCATATATAACTCTATTACTCGATGCCGCAAAGCTTACTCTAAATTTAGGCTTTGGGGATCGTTGATGGGAGTGGGTGGTTTTGCACGCATAAAAAGAGAAATTCTGACACAATATTTATTTACTAAAAAACGCGTACGAGTCGAATGACTCAGCTTACAAGGTAATGAAATAATAAAATAACACACGAGCGCGCGCACACACATAAACATACTTACACAGCCGCACACACACACACTCTAAATTTTTACGCTATAAATTATACACAAGCGATACACCTACACTTGCGAGTGGCGCGTTGTTGTTTCATCATCCGATGAAAGTTGTAAGGTACGCTGCGGTTGCGGCGTGCTGTCGGTGGCGTACCTTGGACGTTGTTGTCGTCACCGTCGTTCTTGTCGTCTGCTGATGATGGTGTAGGCGAAGGCGATCTCGGCGAATCCATATCCAGGATCCACGGGCAGGGCTGTCCGTTGCACTTCCAGCAGCGAAAGAGAAGGCACCTCCAACACTGCTGCCACACGTCGTGCTCCGTCTGTTGGCGATGCACACTCTACACCTCACGTTGATCGGCACAAACTGTACCGCCAGAGAAGCCTTTCACTCGGCTTCTTGCTCTTTTTGCTGCAACAGCGCTGACACGTGCAGCATTCTCTGCTGGTAGCGCTCGAGCTGGCCGTTCAGCTTCTCCATTGCACGTTTTTTAGCCTCAATACTTGCGAGAAGCGCATCGCGTTGGGCTGCTAATTTTTTCAATTCTGCCATGATAGTGGCCACGTGTGTGCTCTCTGTAGGGATTCAGAGCGGACTGATCGGTGCAAGCCGTGTCATAAACGTAAGCCGTTGGGAAAAATTTCTGTACATAGTTAGAGGGGGACCGCACCTCTCCACTCTTTGCCTTTTAACGACGTTCTTTGTCTTAAGAATGCGAGACCATTGGTAACGCTATACTAGGACTGGATTAATTGTATACACTTGAGCTCCAGCGTCGTGGGCTTATCAGAAAAAATCGGAGACGGGTGAGAGCGAAAGAAAGCTTCTCAATGTCTCGCGAATCAGCTCCAGGAAGTATTGTGTGATCATGGACTCGGGCTTTGTTTTATTATCGCCAACTGATTAGTTTTCAGAACTAAGCAGAGAACGAGTCATCGGATCTCCGCTAGACACTTGAGAACAAGTGTAAACTGTTTATACAGAGATTACAGGTGTCCGGTAAGAGAGATTAAAAAGGGTCATCCGTAGAGTCATAAAAAACTGTTTGGTCCGTGTCACCGGATCTAGCGGTAGCGACGGCCCATTCTCTGAGACGTCCGCTATCCGCCTAAGGTTTATGACTGTTACGTGCCTAAAGCGCAAACAGCGAGTACGGTATCGGATTTATTTCTTTCGATCACTGGTGGCAGCCTAGATTTCTCAGCTATGGCTGTAATATGCGCTGTTTTAAAACAAATCCCTCTCTTTAACGGTTTTTCTGCTCTGCGATCTTCTTATTCGATGAAATCACTCCTAAGAAAGGCATGAAATTTTCATATCAGCCCTGAGCCATCTACAAAACTCCCCCGTACGCTAGCGCAGTCATCAGTCTCTCGAAATGCGTGTCATTGAGAGAGCCAGCTTATCACGTGTCGTAGAAATCTCCAGTGCTACAAACGAAGTTCGCGGTGCGATCCTGCCCGTAGCCAACGCGCTCAAGGGTCGCCACCTACCTGTGCAGAGGAAGTGTACCCGCGAGTGGTATGTGCGCGTTCATTGGATGTGCGAGGAGAGGCTGCGACGCGAGCTGCGCTGCTTGCTGACGCATTGCGCGTACCGCTGGATCGCCGATTTTTATCAGAGATATTTTAAACATTCTAGTGCTGTGATAAAAATCGTCGGCAATTTCTTGCTGGAACGCGGTGCACGCGATGTGTACTGTCTGAGGCATATCATCGAGGAACATGGTGAGTGTTTACAATGTTCCCTACAATCAGTTTTTTTTTTTAAATAATAGTACTTTAATTTTGTTCGTCTTGTAGCTCGAATTACTCTGCAGGAGGACGCTGAGGAGAGCGACAGCGACGCAACGCTGTTTGTTGTGCCGTCACCTCCTTCACCACAGCGAGCCACATCATCCGAGGAGGAGGAGGAGGAGGAGGAGCAGGAGGATATACAAGCTCCTATGGAGGAGCCCGTGGAGGATGATGCTGAGAGCGAGATGGAGCACAGCGATCACGGCGATGATCGGCCTGGCGTCTCGGAGCAGGCTATCTACAGAGCGGGCGCTCCGGCACCGCTGAGAGGTAGCGAGCAAACGATGGAGGCTGCGATGATTCTGCTCTCGTTCCGCTACGAGCCAGCTCCCGAGTTTGGTCCTACGGCTTTGCGACTCGAGATGAGACCGCTGAGGAAGTTGCGATGAATCCGCATGCACGCTTCGATCAATACAGTTCGTTCGACCGTCGTATTAATGAAAGTGAGAGAAATTTTAACTTTTAAATTTTCTTAAAAAATTATTATTACTAACAATAATAATTTTTTAAGTTATCAGACGTCGTCTGAACGAAGGCATGGAGCCCTGTCCAGATGCAGATCCAGAAAATTACGTGGCTATGATTTTTCAAGCTGCTGCGCTACGAATCGTGAATAACGGTCGTGCGCAGTAAGTACGTTGGTTAAACAACTTGCTTGAAAAATCAGCTGACGAGTTATTTTCTACGACTGCGTTCGAGATAGCCGGTTTGTTCAGCGACATCATTCATTGCTACAACGGTCGCGTGGAAGAATGAAGGTTCGTTTCTTTGCAGTCGACGACGATAATGTCAGCAGCAGCGAGGAAGAGGGCCCATCACCGCGGGAAATATCATCGGACTCTTCAACAGCGCTGAGCCCTACATTGTCGATGCTACAGGAGGTCGGGTTCTACGATGCGGGTCACCCAATCATCGATGACAGCACAGCGAGCGGCATATCGCAGGTAGGCGGCGGCGGTGACGGCGGCGATACCTCGAGCGTAGAGGCACCTTCGCCGAACAATAGTATTGTAAGCGGTTCTGCTGCAGCTTCTGATTCGGATCAGGAGGAGGAGGAGGAGGAAGCTCGTGACGATGAGCGTTATCGTTGCTTCGAAATTATCGCGAATACGGTGCATCGCGTACGGAAATTCCGTACAGACGCTCGCCGTCTGACGCTACGTATTAAAACACCCCCGCGTGGGACCAACATGCTCAGCTGGGTTGAGTTAGCAATACGTGACATTTACGAGTATTTGCTAACTCTAATCGAAAGCGGGAGCGAACGCGTCGGTGTTTCATTCTCTAGCGAATATTTCGCAAACGGGTCAGCCGGGCTCTTGTATCGTCTCGCGAGCTCGCTGACTGGCGATGATTTATGGTCTGTGGTGTCTGGACTCGTTCAGAGCAACGCAAATTTTCGAGTCGACGAGTCATTTACCGTTTGTTTGACCGTCGTAGTGATGCCTGTAGGTGCAGGTGGCTCTCCACGGAAAAACTTGACCGTCGACAGCGTTTCTCAACGGTCCATCATTCAGATCGGCAATCGTGATAATCTCTGTCTGCCGAGAGCGCTCGTCGTAGGCGATGCGAAAATCGCGCTTCAGACGAACGATACCCCGGCGATGCGAGCCGAGTGGAACGTCATCCGCGACGGTCGTAGGCAACTACAGTATGAGCGAGCTGTAAAATTGTGCCAGGATTCCGGTGTTCGCGTACCTCGCGAAGGTTGCGGTGTACGAGAGCTTCGTCAATTCCAGCATTATTTTACTGCTCGTGGTACAGCTTTAGTTGCTTACGAGAAAGACTCGATAGGTAGCGGTGAAGCACTATTTTTTGACGGACGCTGCGATACCTGCACAACCGTAATATTTTTGCTCTACTCCGAGCTTCATTACGACGTGATCGTCAATATTTTTGGAGCTGCGAAGGCAAAATTTTTCTGTACTTTTTGCAATCGCGGCTACAGTAATATCGAGGATCACAACTGTAGACAGCTGTGTTCGCGCTGCTTTGTCTCGCCACCCTGTAGCGAGAACGAGGCTTTGCAAAAATGCGCATCGTGCAATCGCAGTTTTTTCGGCGATGTATGTTTTCGCAATCATTTGGTTGCGGGATCATACAAAGCGAAGAACCGGCTTCGCGGTAAGCACGAGTGCGGCAAAAATTGGTGTCGGCATTGCAAGTCGACACACGGTTATAATCAACACTGTTTTATACAGCCGAAAAAAAATTATGCTTCAGCGAAAAAATATCTTTATGTTTTATACGATCTGGAAACGATGCAAGAAGCATCCTATCGAGGCGATGAAAGCATAAAGATGCACATCCCGAATGTCTACGTTGCACATCACACTGACGACATTTTAGAATGGTGTCCCTCGTGCGGAGTTCGTGAGCATGTATTTACCGAAGATCCCGTTGGTCAGCTGCTACAGCTTGTAGTACGCGACAAAACGGAGTTTGAAAATATAATATGCATCGCGCACAACGCACGAGGGTACGATGCGCAATTCGTTTTACGACGACTTGTCGAACGTAAAATAAATTGCGCGCCAAGCATCATACTGAATGGTCAGAAAATACTGTGCATACGGTACGGACGCACAAAGTTCATCGATAGCCTCAGCTATTTTCAAATGAAGTTGGCCGCGTTGCCGGCTACATTTGGTTTAGGTGAGACTACGAAAAAAGGCTGTTTTCCGCACCTTTTTAACACCTTGGCTAACGCCGAATACCACGGCGCCATACCGGATGCGCACTATTATTCGCCCGACACTATGTCGTCGAGCGAGCGCGAACAGTTCTTGCTGTGGCACAGCGAGATGCGTGCAGCGAACGCAGTATTCGATTTCAGCAAGGAAATCGTCGACTACTGTCGCATGGATGTGACGATTGGATGGACGCGCCGACAAGCACTCCCAAAAAGCCGTCGAGTGGCTGCTGCAGTGCGAGCGAGAGATCGGTCGCGAAATCGTGCACGCAGGCATAGCGCGCGAATATCGGCTTCCCGAGGGATTTTTGGTCGACGGATTCTTACCATCTACCAATCCAGCAGAAAATCCCATTGTTTTTGAATACCAGAGCTGCTATACGCATGGCTGCCCTGAATGTTTCAAAAACAATCGGAACAAGCCGAATGCCTGGGGTCGTACTTTCGACGCGTTGCTCGAGAGTACACGCGCTAAAATCGCGCAGATCCAACAGCTCGGTTACGAGACGCGCGAGATTAGACGGCGGACGGACCGAAGATTTCGTCGCAGTTTACGATGCTAAGCCAGGCGAGCGTATTCTGTATACAGATATATGCTCGCTGTATCCTTAGGTTTGTAAACGAGGCAGATTTCCGCTCGGTCATCCAAAGGTTTATGTCGGCGAGGAATCTGATGAGCTGACGGGTGGCAATCTCAACAATTTTTCAGCCATAGATGGGCTGGTAAAATGTAAGGTTTTACCGCCGAGAAAATTGTATCAGCCTCTTTTGCCGATAAAAATGCACGGCAAGCTTCTCTTCACACTGTGTCGTACATGCTGCGAAGAGATGCGGCAGAGCGATTGTTGCCACCCGGATGCGAGTCAGCGAGAGTTCAGCGGAACCTGGGTGGCGGATGAGCTGCGAAAAGCCATCGAACTCGGCTATACTATAACTGAAATATTCGTCACATGGCAGTATAGTATGACCGAGTACGATCCGCTCACAGGTGAAGGAGGACATTTCGCTGGCTACATCGACACTTTCTTGCGATTAAAACAGGAAGCATCGGGGTTTCCAGCTTGGTGCGTTGACGCGGAATCGAAAGCGCGTTACGTTCGCGAGTATCGCGAAAATGAGGGGATATCGCTCGATCTGGAAAAAATCGCGAAAAAGCCTGGCCTGCGCTCTGTTGCGAAGCTCTGTCTGAACTCGTTCTGGGGCAAGTTCGGACAGCGCGATAATTTAAAACAGACGGTGATCGTCAAGGAGCGCGAAGACCTCCTTAAACTTCTAACGGCCGAGGATAAAGAGGTCTTGAGTCTCCTGCTGGTTAACGAGGAGGTTATATACGCGAGCTGGCAGTACATCGACGATGGTGTGGAGTCTACTCCATATACGAACGTAGTTATAGCAGCCTACACGACAACTCTGGCCCGCTTGAAACTATTTTCGTATTTGGAGAAGCTCGGCAAGCGAACGCTGTACTGCGACACTGATTCGTGCATATTCGTATGCAACGACAACGCACAAGAATACAGGCCCCCGTTGGGCTCGTTGCTCGGCGATATGACCAACGAGCTCGACGAAGGGACTTATATTACGAGCTTCAGAAGCTCTCTTACTCTTCCTACAGAAAAATGTAAAGTCAAGGGTATCTCACTATATTTCTCGAATTCTTTGAGAATAAATTATCCTAGCATTAAGAGTATGATTGAAAATTATTTTAAGCCTGATGAAGAGAATGAATGCATTAATCTTAAGTTTAATTCTATTAAAAGATTTCCAGATCACACTGTCGTCACGCGAGAAGAGGTTAAATCGTGTAGCATAGTTCTAAAAAAGCGTAGGTATGTTACTCCCGGGTTATCGCTCCCGTACGGTTACAAAAGTTAAGTATAGTATGTAAGTTGTTTGTGAATAAATAAAAGTAAATTTAAGAATCTCGTTTTTGTATTAATTTTTAAGTAATATAAATTGTTCTGCGTTATGTTTAATATATTTATAATAAAAAAAGTATTTTAAACTTTTTCTTGTAATTATAACATCCTTCTCTCTCCTTTACCCACTCATCATCGCACGCTTATAGGCGAGCCGTACATGCACGCGTATAGACGGCTCGTCCGCGGATGATACTCGTGGCCGCTAATATATGCTTATAAGCGACCCGCATGAGTATACGCGTATAAGAGGCCCGCGAGAGTGTACACGTGTATACGCGGCCCGCGCCCGCGCCCGCCGCCGCCCCCCGCGGTAAAGGAATAATATTAATAAAAAGCGCTTTTCGGGAAGAGAGCGCTTTAGTCGAAAAGATGGATACGCGTTCGAAGCATCCTTTTACGGCGTGCATAGCAGGACCGACAGAAGCTGGAAAAAGCTGGTTTCTGAAAAAATTTCTCGAGCATCTGCCGGAGATGTGCGATGCTCGCTTCGACAGGGTTCTGCTCTACTATACCGAGTGGCAAGAGACGTACCGCAGTGAATTCAAAGTTGGTGGGAGTGCTGCTATACCTATCGAGATTCGAGAGGGACTTCCGCAGCGAAACGATTACTCAGTGGATACGGGAAAGAAAAAATTACTGATTCTCGACGACTTGATGCGAGAATCATCGAACGATATAGTTCTGGATTTGTTCTCGCGTTCGTCTCATCATTTGAATTTGTCGGTCTTTTTGGTGACGCAGAATATTTTTCACCAGGGAAAGTGACAGCGCGACATAAGTTTAAATTCAAAGTATCTTGTTATATTTAAAAATCCTCGCGACAGAGCTCAGATTCGGCATCTCGCGCGACAAATTTATCCGGAGGCTTACATAGATGCTACGCGCGGACCTCACTCGAATCTTTTTCTCGATCTAACTCAAGCGGCCGTGGACGAGTATAGGGTTCGCACGTGTATATTCCCAAGCGACGATATTCAGTACGCCTACGTGCCGAAATTCGGTAAAAAGTTAAAATACAAAATAGGTGTGCAGAGCTCTCGGCATAGACAGTAGGCGAGAAGCTATAGCGCCAACAACATCGAAGAAGAAACAGGCTGGCTGTTGTATACCCGTCGTGGCTGCGCTCGACACCAAGCATTTCAACAGAAAACGAGTAGCTGTACTCAACGCTCTTTGACACACGGACGGCCAACAACGCACGGCTCTTTTACGCACAGCCGACAAGAGACTCGTGCGTTGCATATGCGAGTGCGCTTTGAATATCTTGCAAGGTGTGATCAAAATCAAAGACGCGCATAAACGACGACTCAAAAAGCACAAAAACGTGCTGAGAAAATTGACGCTTTGCAATAATAAGAAATCTGTCAGCGATTGGCAGAAGAAGAAACGAGTTCTCGTACAGCACGGTGGTGCTTTTTTACCGCTTCTACTCGCACCTATTATCGGGGCTCTTGTCTCGAAGTTATTTAATTCAAAGTCAGCAGCAGCAGCAGCAGCAGCGGAAGACTAAAATGGATCGTGCGAGAAAAATGATTATCGTGCCCGAAGATATGTTTTCGCGCATGCAAAACGTTCAGCCGGCAGCAGCAGCACCGACAAACGAGTCGTATGAAAACTCTGTTCAAACGTGCGGCGACAATGTCTCGGGACTCGATTCGGAGATGCACACGATTCTACATTCGAATAAATTTACAGATGAGCGTGAAAAATGTCAAAACTATTTACAAGTACTGCGGCGATATCTGTTTTTCAAAGATTCCAAACGTCACGCTGAACACGATTACGAGCGCGACGTCGACGAAATAGAGGCCACATCGGCACCAATGACTGAAGAAATTATACTCGACAGCGTGCCCAAGAGTTACGCTCAAAAAATGCGCCTTCTGCTGAAACACTGGAAAACCGTTGCCGGCGATCGTCTCAAGTGGGATAGCACTGGCAGACTCAGTATAGACGGCCGGCCTATACAAGATTCCAACATTATAGAACTGATTAGCGACGTTGTCGCACGCAGGAAAAAAACACTGGATCAGTCGGTGTAAGGTGAAGTGCCCATCGGCCGTTTACCTTTCGCCAAATTCATCAAGACAGTCGACACACCGATAAAGCTGATTGGAAACCCGGAAATAGTGAAAATTGGTAAAAATTTGACAGAGCCGAATAATACAGCGAAGCGACAACTGCCTAGAAAAGAGAGCATCGACGCGTTGATGGAAATACACAACTCTAGCAGCAGCAGCGAATCACCTGCTTTGACGAGAAATCAAGCAAAGAATAAGTGGCTACGTCTCGCAAACTTTTAAGCATGGCGTCGTCGTCGTCGTCGTCGTCGTCGTCGTCGTCGTCGTCGT
>JAZHPH010000240.1:99843-114901 GCA_037356405.1 Nasonia oneida | reverse complement strand
ACAAGTACTGCGGCGATATCTGTTTTTCAAAGATTCCAAACGTCACGCTGAACACGATTACGAGCGCGACGTCGACGAAATAGAGGCCACATCGGCACCAATGACTGAAGAAATTATACTCGACAGCGTGCCCAAGAGTTACGCTCAAAAAATGCGCCTTCTGCTGAAACACTGGAAAACCGTTGCCGGCGATCGTCTCAAGTGGGATAGCACTGGCAGACTCAGTATAGACGGCCGGCCTATACAAGATTCCAACATTATAGAACTGATTAGCGACGTTGTCGCACGCAGGAAAAAAACACTGGATCAGTCGGTGTAAGGTGAAGTGCCCATCGGCCGTTTACCTTTCGCCAAATTCATCAAGACAGTCGACACACCGATAAAGCTGATTGGAAACCCGGAAATAGTGAAAATTGGTAAAAATTTGACAGAGCCGAATAATACAGCGAAGCGACAACTGCCTAGAAAAGAGAGCATCGACGCGTTGATGGAAATACACAACTCTAGCAGCAGCAGCGAATCACCTGCTTTGACGAGAAATCAAGCAAAGAATAAGTGGCTACGTCTCGCAAACTTTTAAGCATGGCGTCGTCGTCGTCGTCGTCGTCGTCGTCGTCGTCGTCGTCGTCGTCGTCGTCGTCGTCGTCGTCGTCGTACGAGCAGCAATACTACGATGTCTCGCACGAGGCTGGTTACGCGGGTGCGCGCAATCTCGTGCGTGTAAATCGAAAAGGCAAATTATTTAGCGCGGCTGACACGCGGGAGAAAGAACGCATATACGAGTGGCTTAGTAATCAAGACGCCTATACTCTTCACAGACCCATTAAGCGTAAATTTCCGCGATTAAGTTACAACGTGAGCAACATTGACGACGTATGGGAGTGCGATTTGCTTCAATTAACCACGATCAAAGAGCACAACGACGGATACTGTTACCTACTCGTAGCGGTGGATGTATTGAGTAAACACGCGTGGCTGGAGCCTCTACGCGATAAAACTACAGCCAACGTCACCGCAGCCTTCGGATGAATACTCTAGCGCAGCAACGGTCTCGTCCCGATACTCTTACAATCCGACAAGGGTAAGGAGTTTGTAGGCTCGACGTTTCAGGAATTTTTGAAAAAACGCGACATCAAATTCCGTACAGCTCGAAACCCCGATATCAAAGCGGCTGTGGTGGAAAGACTAAACCGTAGTATACGCGAACGAATGTGGCGATACTTTTCGCACAATAACACGCAACGTTACATCGACGTGGTGCAGAAAATCATCGAGGCTTACAATCATACGCAACACAGCGGTACAAAGATGCGCCCCTATGACGTGAGCGTCTACAATGCTGCGAAAGCGCGCAAAAATTTAACTAAAAGAGCTCGTCTGCAATCGACTTACAAGAATCGCGAAAAGATGACTTCAAGTGTAATCAATAAATACAAGCCCGGATCTTACGTACGCATTAGTCGCACGAAAAATACTTTTGAGAAGGGATACGAAACAAATTTTAGCGAGGAAGTTTTCAAGATTAAGCGCATATCCAACAGACAGCAGTTACCAACGTTTATCCTGGAAGATTTGAACGGCGAGGAGATTGACGGCTTTTTCTATCTCGAGGAGCTCGCTCACGTTGGCACGAAACGCATGTCGAACGCTGCTGAGCAATTCAAAATAGAACGCGTAATTCGTATAAAGGGTCGTGACTCGAAGAAGCAGCTACACGTCAAGTGGGCTGGCTATCCGGACAAATTCAACTCGTGGATCAAAGCCTCTGAAGTACAAAAAATTTAAAAATGGACCAGAACGATTTTTACCTAGTTCTGCCTAGCAACAGCAATATGACGTACTACAACGAAAACGCCACCAGCTGCGACTCAGGCTCAGTATACTGCGTATAGTTTCCGTGGATAGTGCAAAGTACAAATTCGGCAGTAATATCGTGAGACATTTTGCACCTTGTAACGGAGGAGCACTAGGCTTCTCCGGTGACGAAAGCCGACGATGGTCCTGCATCGTCAGCGGGGAACGCCGTCGCCTGCGTTTCTCACGCTCAGAAGTGCAGTGGATGCACTTCTGCACGTGGGATCGCTAGCCGTTGCCTAGTCGCGACAACGGCGTAGCGAGCAGTCTACCGGCGACCACGACTAAGAGAGGAGCTCAAGCGTCGAATAAAGCTCGAACAGCATCTCTGTCTTCTTCCTTCTCCGTGTCCGGAGAGCACCCTCGACCACCCGCCGTCCGTAACATTCTGGCATCCCTCGCGGGTCTCCGACACAGTAAACGTAAAGTGCGGAGAATATTAAAACTATTCGTTGAGTTTACCAACGAATAGATCGTTTTTACAAAAATTTCGGTCGCCGAGGCTCGGAATAATAATTAGTCCGGGCTAAAATCATCAAGGCCAACAGCCAGCCGCAGGACTCCGTCCACGAGATAGACGGCGGCAAATAAAGTCTAGTGCACTGGTGAGACGCCCTCAGCTCCAGCAGTTCGAGCAAGAAGTTGCCCAGGAAATCGAAAAACTCCTTCAGAGCAACCGGGCAACCACATCTTCACCAGCGCACAGGTCACCGATCGCTCTAGCACCAGGAAGGCCAGAGAACGCAGCGAGCCATTGCCTCCGCTACGTGATCGAACTCCGGTGCGGCGGTGAACCAGCCGTAGCAGCAGCCTAAAAATACGCGCCGCTCTACAAAAACAAACAGAAAACACGAAAATCAACGCACGTCGTGCGCCTCAAAGTCGACCTTCGGCCAACAAAGCCCGCCTGGGCCAACGATAGCCGTCAGCGCGGACCAGACGCTGACGTGCGAAGCAGCCGCAGGAAGCAGACAGCGCGCGCAACCAGACTCCGGCGCGAGCAGCAGCCCAGCTCCACAGGCCAGCTCTACCAGCCCAGGTCTTCGCCCAGCAGCAACACCTCACGATGAATCCGAGCGTTCTTCTAATGTAAGTTTTTCTTGCCAATTATTCTTGAGCAGCTTGGCTACACGGGAGTACGCGTCGCGATTTATTCGAGAAAATAAAAAAAAAAAAGTGTTTCGTTTCTCTCGCGAGCGCCGCAATACATTTCGCGTCGAGTAAAATCTTCAGAATAAGAATTTTTCTTTTTGTCCAGAAGAAAAACATTCAAGACGAAATCTCGCCCAGCGAGCCGCGAAAGCCTAGA
This sequence comes from Nasonia oneida, assembly GCA_037356405.1. Lineage (NCBI taxonomy): Eukaryota > Metazoa > Arthropoda > Insecta > Hymenoptera > Pteromalidae > Nasonia > Nasonia oneida. The sequence continues at coordinate 111,738 of JAZHPH010000240.1, read as the reverse complement.
CCGCGAAAACATTAAAGCTGTAAAGCGAATAAATAAAATTATTGATTTACATACTAATAATCCGCGGGTCGCACGCAAAGCTCTCGCGCGCACACTCAGCCGCGACGCGCTCTCTTCCGACGAGGCGAACGCGCCCGCCCGGGAGCAACCAGCGGACTTGCTGACCGGGGCGTACCGGCAGCAGCAAGGGAACGATTTTCCCAGTCGCACGGAGGACGAAAGCGGCGAATTCGAGCGACGAGTCGCGCCTAGCCCCGTAGACTCGGTGGACGGAGCACGTGCGGTCCCGACGACACAAAGAAAACCAACCAGCGGCCTCGATTGGATCGGGTTAAATCAAAAACTGGCGGCATGGAATCTAAAGACCGACATGCGCCCCATGAGCGCCCCTAACGCGGGCACGCCGCTCCCCACCGCGCCGAACGACGGATTTAAGCGAAAGTCGCAAAAGGTTTTGCTGCCTATGCCGAGCAATCCAGCCGGCGGAAAATTTGAGCGCTGTAAGCAAGGAGCTTTTGCGCGATTCTCGCGAGCTGGCGCTAACCAGCATAACCTCGCCAGCACACTAAACCCGCTTCCCCCGTTCATGTTTCCGGTCGCATCGGTCCCAAATACGATGGGACAGTTAAATAAAAACACAAACGCGTTCGCGAACGAATTGCTAAGGGGCGCGCCCGAGCGACAAGCAAGGAGCACTGGTGCGTACGGTCCAGCTCTTGTTGTGAAAGAGACACGGCGGCTTTCCAACGCATCCGAGCGCCCAGTATCGCGTACCGCCAGCGTAGCGAGCACAGTAATCGGGAGCGCGTGCACCGCCAGAAGCAGCCAGGGTGGCACGGATTTCGCAGCCCTGTCCGAGCACATGGAGTCTATCGAGGCAAAGCTGTCAGCAAAGATCGACAGCTTGGCGGAAAAGATCGATAGTAGAGCCGGGCCCAGCCACGCGAAAAATCTTAACGTGCACGAAGCGATAAGGGAAGAAGTCGGAAAGCAAGTCGACATCCTTCGCGAAATTCGCGAATCAAGCTTAGCAAGCACCATGCCGATTCAAACGCCGCCAAGTCGAAAGCTGACGAGTCAGGAGCCGCGGCGCCAAGAGCCCGTACACCTGAATACCTCGGGCAAAACACCGGCGCGCAAAGAATCGGCAGGTCTCGACAGGCGGCCGACGAAAAATCGAGACCCCAAAACCGCGCAGCTCATTGAACTCGCAGAATCCTCGAGCAGCGACAGCGCGGCAGACACCGAGTCTGACATCGAAGCGGTCACGGAAACGCGGCGAAACGGCGGGACTCGCGCCGAAAAGCTCGTGCATAAAAAGACGGCGCAGCAAATACGGGCCAAGGCCGAAGCAGCAGCCCGAACCGCAGTGCGCAAGGTGTCAAGCGGTACGACGGGCCAGAATAAAAATAAACGTCACGCATACGCCGGCGGCTTCTACCCGTCGGACGACGATCCGGAATCAGATCCGTCTGATAAAGACGGCAAGGGAAAAAAGCCGGACAAGCCGGGTAATCGGAAGCAGGACGCTGCCAGAAACCCGGCACGTCGGCAGCCGCGCCGCGGCGATAATCGGCCACCGTCAGATGACCCTGACGATGATCCGTCGGATGGCAGCGACGAGAGCGAGAGCGACGAGGACGACGGCGACAAGGGTCCCGAAACCCTGCGCATAAAGAAAAACAAAAATGAAATTAGGAGCGGCACGAGTAAGGGCGAGAAAAATCTGCTCCCCCCGAAAGTGTCATTTAACCAGGCGATCGGGAGTCTGCCCGATTTTGACGGAGACCCAGACAATCTCAGCCTGTTCAGCCGAGCAGTGCGCAACGTGTTAAAATCACACCCGGCGCACGAAGACTACATCCTAATGTATGTCGCAAAAAAGCTCACAGGAGAAAAAACCAAGGGCTACCGCACGCGCATCGGAAGTTACACTTCCGTGGAAGCCCTACTGCTCGACTTGACCCTACACTTCGCAAATGTGAGCGTAGCGGACAAGATAATGGCAGAGATTCGCGCTGTCAAGCAAGGCAGTGCGGAGCCAGCAGGAGATTACGGTCTGCGCGTCGAGAGACTAATCAATCGTTACTCGACGATTATCGAATCGGCGCCAGACCTATCCAAAGCGGAAAGGCGACTGCGCGAGCGCCTAGCTCAAGAAGATGCACTAGAGCAATTTTTGCTCGGCCTCAAGGCACCGCTAGACCACCTGGTGCGAGGTAAAAACCCGACCAGCCTGAAAGCCGCGACAACCACGGCAATCGGTTTCGAGGCTAGACAAAGCGGTCGAGGAGCCCTGAGCACCTCGCTGGGCCCCGAAAATGGGCAGGCGCAGGTGCGTCGTGCGAAGGCTGAGCAAGCTCGGCCAAACAATGGCGCGCGAGGCGCTGCAGATAGCTCGCCAAAGCCACAACCGGTCTCGGGCGATGGCCCCGAGAAGTATTGTCCGTACTGCAATAAGTATAACCATTCGCTTAGCGAATGTAAGACAATAGCCCGACATGTCGAGTTGCAATTGATCAAAAATCCAAATTACTCCAACGAAGATAATCAAGGTGGCGGCGACAATAATCGCAACAACGGCGCTAGCAATCGCGGCAGTAATAATAACCGCAAGTATAACAAGAAAGACTCCCAAAACAACAACAAAAAAGGCAAGCGTGACCGCTCTAGCGACAGCAATGGTCGTAACCAAGAGAGCGGAGAGCAAGCCGACAAAAATAACAAAAATAATTTAAACTAAAAACACGTTCGCTACAATCCTCAAGTAGTGAGCGTAAAAACGCCGAGCAAGTGAAGGACGAATATCAGCTGACAGCGGCTACTAGCATAAAATTCATCGTCACGGGTACGCAACCGCCGATCGTAGCTGTAGATTGCCCGCAAATGTTAAAACGCAGAGACAAATTCTACGCCGATTCGGGAGCGGATATCTCAGTAATAAAAATCGAGGAATTGGCACCGGGCTATCCTATCGACACTGATAAGATAGTGAAAATTCAGGGAGTGACCGAAGGCACAGCCTTTACACTTGGCCAAGCAGAAATCCAAATAAATGGATTACCCTGCAGTGTACAAGTGGTAAAAAATGATTTCCCGATAGAAAATGCAGGAATCATCGGCTGGGACGTAATCGACAAGCACAATGGCTGTGTCGATGCGCTCAGCAAAAGCCTCAAGCTAGGTGCGACCCACCTACCTTTCGAGGCTGACGAAAAAATCACAATCCCTCCGCGTGTCAAAATGGCCATCAGTGCACCTCTAAAAAACCACGACGTAAAAGTCGGGTGGGTCCCACTGTACGACCTTCACCCCGACCTATTATTCGGCAATTTCGTTTCCGAAAATCGGAACGGCCGTGTGCACGGTGAGTGCATAAACGTCAGTGACTCTGAAATAACGATATCTGCCCCGATGGTCGAGTTACTCGAATGCGAAGAAATCGCTAACCCGCTATACCAGGCCGATGAGGACGGCTCAGCCGAAAATGTCGCCACATTCACTGCCAGCTTAAGACGCTTATTCGGCACAGAAAACCCAAGTGAAAAATATCGCGAGGTATCTAACCACAACCGCGAGCTGCAGTCGAACGCCGAAAAAAGGCGCGCCAGAGTCGACAAAATTATGAGTTTAGCAGACCTCGAGGGATGCAGCGAAGCGGAGAAAAACATAATCCGCGAAATCGTTGACGAATTCGCCGGTGTGTTCGGGCTCGAAGGGGAACCTCTTCCCGCGACCCACCTGTTACAGCACAAAATAATGCTGAAATCAAACAGGCCTATAAGGAACCACCGCTTTCGCTTCCCGCCTGCTATAAAGGAGCACATGATTCGCGAGCTAGCAAAGCTACGCGAGCAAAACATCGTGGTGCCCTCTAACTCTAATTACTCGTCGTCGCTGTGGATAGTCCCGAAAAAACCAGATGCCAGCGGAAACAAACGATTCCGGCTAGTAACTGATTTTCGAGGACTCAACGAGGAAACAGAGGGAAGTTGCCACCCTCTCCCGTTCACAAGCGACATTTTGGAGCATCTCGCGACGGCTAATTTTATAACCGTCATGGACCTCAAACAAGGGTACCACCAGATCGAGATGCATCCCGACTCGGCGCACCTTACAGCGTTTTACGCTCCCGACGGCAACCATGGCAACCAGCTGTTGCAATTCAACAGGATGGCGATGGGCCTGAAGGAAGCAACTATAACGTTTACTCGCGCCATGTCATTAGCCATGAAGGGCTTACAGGGCGACGAAGTCGAAATCTACCTTGATGACCTCATGGTATTCGGCGGGACATTCGACGAGCACAATAAGCGTCTGCGACGAGTGCTCAAGCGGCTACTCGAAGCAAATATGACTGTCGAGCCAAAGAAATGCCAATTTCTGAAGAAAGAGGCCCAAGTGCTCGGGCATATAGTCGGGGGCGGTCTGATCAAAACAGACCCGGCGAAAACTCACGCCATGGCCAATTACCCGACGCCCACCGACGCCAAAAAGCTAAAACAAGCTCTCGGCTTGTTTAGCTACTACAGGCGATTCATACCCGATTTTTCAAAAATCGCATATCCCCTATTCAAACTCCTACAAAAAGATATAAAATTCCAATGGGGGAAAGCAGAAAAAACTGCATTCGAAAATCTCCGAAAATTAATGGCGGAGGAGCCGGTTTTGAAAGCACCAGTCTTATCAGAACCTTTTATCGTGACAACGGATGCGAGCGACTACGCCCTTGGCGCAATTTTAAGCCAAGGAAAAATAGGCGTGGACCACCCGTGCGCATACGCATCGCGCTGCTTAAAGGGCAGCGAGCTACGTTATCCGACGTACGATAAAGAGCTTCTTGCCGTTGTTTTCGCTAAAGAGCAGTTTAAGCCTTATTTATACGGCAGAAGATGGACCTTGGTAACGGACCACGAGCCATTGAAGCATTATCATACGTCCAAAAAGCCAGACCTACGCTTTAATAGGCTCAAGGCTGCGCTAAACGGCTATGACTTCGACGTCGTGTATCGGCCGGGCATTAAAAACTCGAACGCCGACGCGCTCTCTCGCAATCCGGTACTAGCAGAAGGCGAAGTAAACCCAGATTTGCCGCGCTACGAGCTCTACGAGCTCGCCGACCAGCAGGTAAAGGAAAACCCTGACGAAGAAGCAGGTGCCCCTCCGGGAAGAGTCTTCCGTGCACGCGCCGTAAAAAAGCAAAACCAAAAGGCGGGAAAGAAAGAACGCGTGTCTGAATCAAGCTCTAGCGACGCATCAAATCGCGGTTTAAGCAAAAAACCTCGGCAAGATAACGCACTAATTTACGAGCGCAACGAGTGCGTGGCGGTTAGAAACGAGTTCAACGGATATTACATCTGTCGCGTGTTACACGATGTTCACCAAGGCGACAAAAAAATCGCTGTTCAATGGTTTACGGAAACCAAAAATCTAAAACACGTGTACGCGCCGGATTACCGCGACGCGGTTTGGTTTGATTCCATATTAACCAGCGCATCCTTGAAACGGCTCGACAGAAATCATTATCTGCTGGGCGCCGCGGAACGTACGCGCATAGACGCAATCTTACGCGAAGCCATTGAATTTATCGCCGACGCACCAGCTCCGAAGCCTCCGGAAATTTCGGCAGTTGCAGCCGAATTTTCGGATTCCGACCAATCAATGAAATCGGTAGCATCAGCGCTTTCTAGCTCTTCGGGATTTTCGTTACTCCCTCCGGAGGTGCGTCAGGTTGCAAAATACGTGTGGCCCTCCGAGCGAAAAACTCGCGGGTCGGAAAAAACAAAAATGACAGTATCGCGAAAATCGCGCGAGTTGGGCAATTCAAGCAGCGAGGAAAGCATACGGATCTCGCCGTCGGGAAAAATCGCAAACGTGATCGACGAGCCGCAGATCTTCTCTTTCCCTCAAAGGGTTTTTTCGCGAAGCCCGAGCCCTCCGCAGAGCCCACAGACGCGCGTCGCGCCTGAACCACCCGTAATGACTAAAAGCCCTTTGCGTCCTACGGCTGCCGAATTTCAAATGCCGGCGTCCACTCAAGCCAGCCAACCGCGCGATAGCAGCAACGCGCCGCGTGCTGAGAGTACGCTAGCTGAGCCGCCGGGACCCAAGTCAGGCTCAACGTGGCCGTGGTCAGGTAATAAAACCAAGAAAAAACTAAGGGTAAATATCGAAGGGAAAGACTTCGATGGAAAAGGCGGCGTCCGCATCGAATGTTGGGAATTAAACTCAAGCGTCGCGCCACAGGATAAAATAATACCTGCACGAGTGGAAAACTCCCAGCAGCGTACACGCGCGCGCGAGCTGTCCGCAAGGAAAGACAACGCCATGGCGATAAGCAAAAGCCCAGTCAGCTCGGAAAAAGAGACTGCTGCGGGTAACGCGAGTGCGCCTAGCGGAAAAAACAGCTCCAAGAACGGTCGCAACGAGAGTGGCAAAAAAGCACCCGAGACGGGCAGCCTTACGCCACCCGTCGTATCACCGCCAAAATCAGCCGCGTGCATGACACACCCGGCAATGATTCCGTCCCCCCCCCTCGTCAGTGGGTCCAAACGAGGATTTTGCGGGAATACTGCGGAATTATGAGCGCGGCCCGCAGCCGTCTGACGAAAATTCGTCAGCAAGCTCGGGCAACGCGTGCATATGCGTATATATTCGCAAAAAGCGCTGCGCTGAGCCTCTCGCCCAACTGCGACGCTCAAACAAGATTCCTAGTGCTCCGCCAGGAAATTGTTTGTTTTACTCGCTCATAAAAATTACGAAGCTGAGTATATCGGCTACGGAGCTGAGGCGCATGTTGCTAGACTCCCCATGGCTCGGATCATGCGGAGAGCCGTCTTTGGCACACGAAATCCTGAATTCTCGCTCTGAATACGGCAATATAGATTGCGTATTCATATTCGCGAACGAATTCAAAGTGAATGCGTGCATTCATTACGACCTCCCTGGGGGCAAGCGAATATTTTGTCACATCCTAGTGCCAGGCGCAACCGACACTATCCATTTAAATCTCTTAGGGCAGCATTTCACGCCCTATATTCGCCAAAAAACCCCCGAGGCGCAAAGGAAACGCCTGAGTCCAAGGCGAAGCCGCTCGCCTTCTAGCGGAAGCGAGGATGGGCGAGCAAAATCGCCAGTTTTCGGGTTGAAAAAGCGTTCGAAGAAGAAAAATCGGCGCGCCACCTCACCACCGGCAGCTGAGCATAGTAAAACCGGCAAGTTCGGCGGCCAGCAGGTCGCAAGCTCGGCAATTACGTCGCCCGCAGCTGTGCCCCCGGTCGTTCCGGACCAAGCAGCATCAACCGCGGAGCTCGCCGCGCAGGAAAATCATTCAGCACAGTCGAAAGCAGACCAAATGTCGTATGAGTACCTGGATTTTCCATCGGCAGCTGCACCGTTCGAAGACAGCCCGCCACTGCACGAGCCGGCAGCGCCAGACAGCACCCAGCTGAGCGCCACCGAAGGTCAGAGCAGGGCAAGCACCGATGGCAATGAGTCGCTGCAGGCCACACCGCGAACACATAGCAGGGCAGTATCAGCGATAAATAACTGCAGCGCCAGCAGCGACAACGCAGCATCGTCCGACGACGAGCGCACCGCAGCTGCTAGAGAAGCTGCTGTTAAAAATGACAAATTAAAGCGCTACACAGTAGCAAAAGCGAGACCTCCTCGCGAAAAGCCGCCGTGGGCATGCCCGGACGGTCAAGAGCCCCCAGCTTTCGTTCACTTGCAGAGCTACAACGAACATCCCTTTCGCTTCAAGGAAAACCAAGTTTACCTGGTTTCGGCCGACGGAGTTTTGTCCACCGAAATTCAGGAAGCTTTATGCGAAAGAGGATATATAAACCCATTCGATTTGACTGAAAACGAGTTCAAATTGGGCGAGATAAATGTTACGGCCTGCAGGAATCTTAAGCTGTTCGGAGTATATATCAAAAATCACTTCGAAGATCGGCCGCTTCGCGCCGACTTGCGAAAATGTCTAAAAACCTTAAAAAACGTTATATTAAAGGAAAATATCCGCAGCATAGCTCTGATTAGAGATCTGGCGATGCTCACGGTATCCGAGTGGACAAACTTCGTCGAGTTATTCGACAATATTTTTGCCGGAGTTGCATTAATTGCAATTCTGTACAAAAATAATTTGCCAGCCCCCCCAGTCTCTGAGCGCTTTAATCTCATTAAAGAGTATCACGAGGCAACAATGGGAGGGCATCGGGGCAAAAATAAAACATACAGCAAAATCGCCAATGATTTTTATTGGCGAAATATGCGCCCCGATGTAAAGCAATTTGTCGCTCGCTGCCCAACGTGCCAGAGCAATAAGCTGGTCCGAATAAAAACTAGGCTACCCATGCTTATCAGCAACACGCCATCGATGCCATTTGCTCATATCGCCATAGATTTCTATGGGCCGTTGGAACGTTCCAAACACGGGAACAGATATATTTTGTCGGCGCAGGATATGCTCACAAAATATATAGTCCTAACGCCAGCAAGGCATGCGAATGCGGACGAGGTCGCGCGAATTCTCACGGAGAAAATTATTTGTGTTTTTGGACCACCTGCCGCATTGGTCTCGGACCAAGGTAGCCATTTTCAAAATAAAATTCTAGAGGAATTCGCTAGGATCTTCAAAATAAACAAATTTTGCACTACGGCATATCATCCGCAGGCAAATGGCTCGATCGAGCGTATGCACCATACGCTGACCGAGTACCTGCGGAAGTATGTAAGACGTGCCGATACTTGGGATGAATGGACGGCCGTATGCCAGCATGCATACAACTGTACCGAGCACGAGAGCACTCGGTACTCGCCGCACGAGCTGCTCTTCGGCTTCAAGCCAAGAACGCCATCCAGCTTCCCCCGAGTCAGCGACGATATGTCCTATAACAATTATTTGACCGAGATGACAAACAATCTCACGGCCCTGCAAACGACGGCGGCCATGAACTTGGTGCAATCCAAGTATCGGTCAAAACACTACTACGATCGTAAATTAAACTCGAAGCATTTTCGGGAAGGCGAAATCGTCTTTCTGATAAATGAGCCCAAGAAAAACAAATACCTTAAAGAATACCGCGGGCCCTTCGAGATAATTGCGATCAACCGCAAGACTAATAACGTGACGTTGCAAAACGACGAGATAACAAAAATCGTGCACGTCAACAAAATCGAACGGCCGAGCGAGCTAGCAAGAAACGCAGACTTATCGGATTCCGACCGTGCAAGTTAGGACGTTTTTTTTTCCTGTTTTTTTTTTGCGCGCCCCCGGGCGTAGCGCAAAAAGAAAAAACAACGTCCTAACCTCAAGATTTAATAATGAATAAATGAAAGACACTCCCAGCGCGTCAAAAGCCAGCTGCTCATTTCAGCAACATAGATATAAGATGCTTTTACCATTAATTGCAGGCTATGCGCAGCCTGCGTGCTAGGGATCGAGGAAACTCCCCAGGTCCACAGCCCAGGGCGTTTCGTGCAGGAGTTAAAACAGAACTTGGGGTTGATCACCGAGAAGATTGCACCCCTCTCAACATCCAGTACTAACTGGAAGTTAATAGAAAAAATCGACTTGAACGAATTCTTCCAAGCGAGTAAAGTTTTGGTCGATCGCGTGTCAACCGCCGCTCGAGCGTGCCATCCGCGTTGCGATGCCGCCGGGTTGATCAAAGAAGCCGAATCCGTCACCGCGCAGGCTGAACGCGTTATAAAATTGATACAAACGGATAGCAGCGGACACCAAGCCCCACGGGAGCGCCGCGCCATACTACCCTTTATTGGCTCACTCCACAAATGGCTATACGGTACACTAACGGAAGCCGATGAAGCTGAGATTCAAGCGGCAGTGCAAAGGATCGCAGAAGATACTCGTCTGACAGCCGCGTTATTGGCGAATCAGACCGAAATAGTTGAACACGAGTTATCACACTTGAAAAAGAGGATGCGCAAACTTGAATCATTTGCAGTAGTGTTGGAAAATAATTCGGCCAAAAACCTCGCCAACATTAATAGCCTGGATGTCGAAATGAACATTAAGACAACTCTATTGCAGTTCAAAGCCGACACCGAGCTGATTAATACAGCAATACTATTTGCAGTCAAGGGTCTGATTCACCCAAAAATCCTAGCGCCGGAGACGATCGCCCAAGCGGCGAAATCGGTAGAGGATTCACTTTCTCACGCGAAATTTCCATTATCTCCGGGCGATTTTTCCGTCATTCCGATAATGGAAATATCGAGAGTGGCAATCCTATTCTCCAACGGATACTTAATTTATCACATTGCGATACCGCTGGTAGATGTCGAGGAATTTAATCTCTTTAAGGCATCTCCGATACCCACAGTGCAAAGCATCCTTAATAGTGCTCACACGGCCGCTTACATATGGCCAGTGCACACCTATTTTGCGATAAGCACGTCAAATCTCACCTACCTTCCGATCCCTGCAGAAGAAGTGCGCAAATTGCGCAAATTGCAGGACACACTGATTGTGGTCAACCCGGAACCAGTGCGCGAGATCAGTGACAGCGTATCGTGCGAGATCAAAGTCGCCGCGGGCCGTAAGATAGAAAGCCCGGAGGTATGCGACATCCGCTTAAAAAGATTACGCGAATCATTCTGGCTGCGCCTACACCGAGCTAACACCTGGGTGTATTCAGCCAGAGAACGGGAAAATATTTACATACAGTGCCCAAAAAAGGAGCTTGTCACCGCACAGATAAGCGGCGCAGGAGTCCTCGAACTCCGCGAGGAGTGCGCAGCGCACACGGCAAGTGCGCGCCTGGTCGCCTCTCATATAATAACAAAGCAGCTAGAGACGCTATCTTTCGGCGCCTTGCAATTCAACATGTCCAAAATATGGGCACATGTAAACGAGTCTTCTGCCGCAGCGGCAGATCTCAAGCAAGCCATCGCTATCGGCACCGAGCATCGCGCCGATAACGCGCACGGCTCGGACCTCGACAACTTGAAAGCAGGCGAGAGCTTGCGCGAGATTACGGCAAGAGCACGTGACATTGCCTACAGGAAGAAAACAGAGTTCGAACTCAAGGACCTAAGCGGACACACCGGCATTTTGAGCTGGGTATCCTGGTCCTCGTTGAGCATCGTACTCATCTGCGTCGTCGCAGTATGGTGCTTCATGCGCTATCGTGCTCAGCAACCCATGCGCGACCTTGCGCGCCAGCAGCGCGACCTCATGCAACTCGAGGCCGCACGCAGCTTTGCGCAGCTGTCAGCCAGTAGAAGGGCCGCCGAAGCCGCGAACGCACAATAGCTTCCCTTCTCCCCCCTTCAGGGCCCTCGTGTAAAAAAAAAAAAAAAAAAAAAAGAACGCGCGAAACGGCCAGGGACAAAGAAACGCGCGCCACTTTTCCGAAAACAATAAATTAAAATTTTAATACAAAATATAATACCCAAATACCGGTAACGCCACGTCGCGCGAAGCAAGCACGAACGGAGCTACGGAGCTCTGGAGTTTTATCGCGCGGGCCGATAACGCGTGCCTCTATTTCTATAAGAATAATCTAATCGCCAAAATAGCCAAGCTGCCGCTATGGCAAGAAAAATATCCAAGCGATATGATGCGCTGCATAACGCGCAATTTTGTTATATATACATATATGCATGTAGGTTATAATAAGAAAAATAACAAAATATACACATTTATATGCCATATCCTACAAATTAGAATATTATAGCTTATAAGGAAATACCGTAAGTTGCGAATGCAAGTACGCCATGAGGCTTATAATTATATTAACAAATGTAAACACACTATGTTATAGCTTATAAGGCAATACCGTAAGTGGCGAATGCAAGTACGCCATGAGGCTTATAACTATATTAAGAAATGTAAACATACTAATATTAAAAAAAAAAAAAAAAAAAAAA